>JBBPRF010000535.1:0-20886 GCA_038092875.1 Lanmaoa pseudosensibilis | reverse complement strand
TTTGAGGTGGTTCAAGATAATGCTTGTATTGTGTAGATCAAGAATGGGGCATACAAATGTAAGAGATACAGTTTATATAGCGGGAACCAGCATGCACAGACCAAGAGATAAGGAAGACGTAAATGGAAAGGAATATCATAGAAATATGTGGAAGGCGGGAAAGACTAGCCGTTGTGGGAGAAATGGCAGAGGAGATATAAGTCCGATGATAAGGTCAGTGAAAGAGACGAAAGAAATATGGAGAGGCAGTGTTTGTGAGTAAGAGATAAGCGGCATAAGGTCGGCTAGAGGTGCCTCTCCAAGTCATGCAAGTACCGCATATAAGGAAGAGTAGAATGCAAGAAGAAAGGAGGAAAATTGTAACACTTTTGGGCTGTCCTCAATAGTCTTGGCAAGAAAAGTTATACACAAAACATTTTGTTTGAGCAGTTTTTGATATGTAAACTTGACCAGGGTGTCATTGTGCTGGTATGTATCGGGAGATGGGAAGAACCAAGGGTGGCTAGCAGGAGCTGAAAGGTTAAGGGGTGCCACATCTTCAATGGTTTTGTACCACGAATCTAAGTGCTTGATTGACTTTCTGAGGGCACAGAGGACATGTGCAATTCAGTGGCACTGGCCATCATCATGGGTAGAGTGGGCAGGAACCCAGACAAAGTCCATGAGTCACTGGACAATGCAGTTTGCATTAATAATGCCACCCATAATTGTGAGCCATGGTTCAGCATGATCCATGATGAAAGTGGGGCAACAGCATCTCAGACAGAGTTCCCTGTTCTACACGAACAAGGCATCAACAAAAAAAGAAGACAAAAGAATGTGGGAGAGACAACATTACCTCCTCTTGACTGAATATATGCAGAAATGAGACAGCAGCTTGCACTGAGGGGTCTGACCCTCCATCACCAAACTCATTCTTCTCCTCACCAATGATCAGGTACACTGAGAATGCTCCACATGAACTCAGTGCCATGACATCTGGTGCAGTCCTGTGAGAGTTATTGGCAAAAGAGAGAGGGTGGTGAATGGCCTTCTGCAAAAAGGATTTGAAATGGTGTCAACGAGCCCCCTCATTGATGTGGATTAGAGTGAATTGAGCCATGAGGTCCCGGATGTTGTGGATGAAGTCATCAGGCACATTGTATGCAGGGTCAAATGCCTTGCTGAAGAAGTATGTGAATGCCAGGTTGAACAGCTGGATAGGAGGTGCCAATGTGTTGATTGGATTGCCTGCAGCACAACAACCATCTAACAGCCTTTGATCACCTGATTGCATTTTGACATACTCAGTGGATTTCACAGCTTGGAAAGGGGTGAGACTCTTGGACGTGATGGTAGTAGTACGCTTGAATGCTGTTTGGACAACATAGATCAATGGCACACTCCCGCAAGAGAAAACAACAAATCTCTCACATTCAGTCAGTGCAGTTAGAGTGTCGACCTGCTCTCCTACTTCCAGCAGAGTTGTCTGGACATCTGACAGAAGTGAATTAGTTGTAACAACCTGAGAAATGCCAAGCACACACCATGTTGTTTCACAAGGATATGGATGTGTTCTTTGGGTATATGCACAAAGCAAGTCAACAGCTTGCATCCAGGGTGCAAGGGTGCACTAATCATTGGATGTCTGAGGTTCTCATCAAGCTCTGCATTATTGGGCAAGGATACCTGGTGGAAATCAAGATCTGTGGCGTCTACATTGCAAAAGGCATTTGCTCTTTTTTGTTTTATCAATTTCTTGAGGTTGCCAACATCAGCTATCTCTGTGATCCGGACCTTGAACATCTGACTGGAGTCATCACCCAAGACCAGACAGTTAAGTTGCAGGTCGAAGTCAACAACAAGTGGTGCGGTCGTGCAGACATCTAACAGAAGCATGATTAGTCATAATGACAGATGGCCACCAGCAGGCAACAGCATTGACCAACAAATAACCATGCACGGGATTTTGGTACCTTGATGATGATGATAGTTGTCATATCATCATTAGGAGCAGACTCTGGGAACACCTTGGATAATTTGGTTTGTGCACCTAGGCATTCCTTCTTATCCAACAACAGCTTATTGAGGCTCTCTTTGAGCTCTGCATCAGAGGCATCAGGGAGGGAAATCTTGTAAAGCACAAGAGTATCCACATCCACATCATGAAAGGCCACTGGTTTCTCATTCTTAATAGCTTTTTTGAGGGCTGCAACAGTCTCCGCATTTGAAATCTTGACCTTGAAGATCATTCCAACATCTTCATCATAGACCCAACAAAGAAGCATGATGGTTTCCATGTTATGGCACACAGTTGGACAGATGATGAATTTCTAGATGAGTCATCTAAAAGCAACAGATGGAGTACATACATTGGTGGTTTGGCGGCAACAAAACAATGCAAACAGTGAGCAGTACAAGTACAAGGTGACCATGATGCGATGGCCACAGCTGAGTCAGCACACCCATTGCTCCAGACTGCCATGCCACGAACATTGGACACAGAAAAATTATACCTCTATAAAGCATGAATCATACAATCACTTCCATCCTTCCAAGGTTATGAGTCCTCCTAGGGTGTCCTAGGATGGGCTAGAGCCCCATTCTCAGACCATGGATTAAAATTACTGCAGGAAATAACTGTAACTACAAGGTGAAAAGTGTTGCAGAATAGACAGTTATGAAATATTGCTGTGTGAATTTGCAAGTTGTGCTGTGTGATTTGATTTTGTATCCTGGTGCTGCAATATATACGAAATTGATCCACTATCCATTGCAAAATCTCTTGCAAGCCTGCCCCACCACCTTTCCCATCTTGCAAGAGACCTGGCAATGTAAGCTTTACCACTGGAAATAACTTTATTGAATGTATTGCAATACCACACTTTCACCTTCCAGTGTGCATCTTGTGATATTATTGCAACATAACACACCTCCTGCTCTTGCAAACCAAACCAAACCCATCACTGTCTTGCAATATGATATTTGACTCTCAACACTGCTGCATGGAAGCCTGCTGATCCCTTGCGTGCAGCTTGCAATACATAGTATGTGAAGTGCACTATGTATTGCAAGCTCCTCACATATGCCCCATCACTACACCTTGCAATACAGTTTACAGCTGCTCTGGCAGGCCCACTGTAGCACATCCAGCCTTGCAACATTGGCTATTCACCTATACAATATACCAATGTTGCAATTCTCGCTGGCATACCTTTGGGACTGCATAGTATCCCATAAAAAGGCTTCTCGACCTCATTCATACACCCTTCCCTCACACCATAGCCTCTGAGTCTCTGACACTTTCCTGTGTGAGTCACTCAAGGTAGGTGAGCTTGAAGTTAGCAACTATGGATTTCGATTGTACAGCTTCATGTGCCAATGCCCTGTGTCACATAGTTGAGATATTCTGATGTATTTTGTACATGTGAATACTAATTGGTATAGATATGACTTTGAGACTAGATCAAGTTACAAATAGTAAAGTTGAAAGAAAAGAAAGAGATGTATTTGGGTTTTAGAAAAATGCTTCATGATCACCAAAGAACCTTGTGCTTTCTACAATCCTCGTCAGAAGGTGATCACCTGAAAAACAAAGTTTACTTACTTGCTCTTTGGGGTAGTGATCACTGCAGGCTCATAATCAGCTAAATGCTTACCACTGCCTTTCTTCATGAACTTTCTGCCATCTGGGTCAGGGTTGCTGACTCTCTTCTTCCCTCTATGTTTCACATTCTCAGTAGCCACAGAGGCCAGGTGGGGGATGTGGTTCTCCTTGCCAATCATGTTGTCTCGCTGTGCATACTGAGAGGGAGCTGATTTTCTCTTCAGGCATCCAAGAGAGGAGGGGGCTGCATTACCATTGTTGGCGTTCATGGAGTGTTTGTTTTGGGCTAGATTGATTACCCCAGGGTGGGTTGGATGGAGGACAGGCAGTGGTTGGATGCTGGCTGTAATGTCCAATAATGGCTTGGGTAGTAAGGAAGAGGATGGGATTGACTGAGGTGTTGGAAGTTCAGTAGGGAAGGAGCATGGTTGCCACCTGTTGATTGGGAAGCTAACACTATTGTCATACCTATGCCATTGAAATTGAACTGATTCTGAGTGCATGGATTCATGCTCCCAAACATTCCAAATGGGTTGAAGTTGAAGTCTGAGGTTGAAAAACCTCCTCTGAATGCCATAGGTATGAAAGGTTGAATGATGTTCTGCAACAAGTTGTCAGCATTTGAGGGTGATGAACTTAGACCTAAGCTTCCAAGTGATAGAGCACTGGCAGGCAGTGCGTGTTAGGTTATGAGACCCATTCAGTGGGGGCCCTAGGAGAGGCTGGAGTTCCTGATTGGGACACTAGGGTTCCCTATATGGAAGGTCCCCCGTATGAAAATGTTTTAAATCACATTGCATGTGAGAATGCCTGTTCTGTGCACTGCATAGGGTTTGTAGTGTGAGGTAAAGACATGCTTGGATGGTCGTCTGAGATGCCCACATGTGACCCAATGCCTAGCACATGCACAGGTGGGCATTCAAGATGCTCATGTGTGACCTGATGCCTAGTACATGCTAAGGTAACACCCACAGACTGCCTACACACTCAGGTGGTCATCCAAGATGCCTGCATGTGACCCAATGCCTAGCACATGTGCAGGTGGGCATCCGAGACACCTGTGTGTGACCCAATGCCTAGTACATGCTAAGGTGATGCCCACATGTGACAAGACTGCATGCATGGTTGGGTGGTTGTCCAGGATGCCCACACTGCAAGATGGCCGTGTGATGTCATTGCATGCATGGTCAGGGTGGTCAGCCTGCCAGTGGATGCTGCCATATGATGTGTATTGGCTAGCAATGGTGCTTCTGATGTTTGGAAGTTGGAAGGATTAGAACCCAAGTCCATGCAACATTGGCACATGGTGTTGTGGTGAGACATTGTCATGAACAATACATTGGTGAGTAATACTGTACACATAGATCATATCAGCCTATCCATATGTGGTTGAAGCTTGGGGCCCACACTGATTCCCACACCACAATCCCCCCTCCTCCTTCCCACTCCTAGTTTTTTTCAATTTTTCCATCCCACCATACTGCCATACCAACCTTTGCAACCACCCCAACATGGGCCCAGGATGGCCATCCAAAATGCCCAAAAGAAGTGGTTGCAATTGACTCACTCAATTGCTTGATATAGGTTATGCTTGAGTAATGCTCATTGCTGGGTTAACTTGATTTTTAGAACCTTGCAAACACCTTCTATTGACCTACCAAGCATCTAACCTTGCCTTTAGGTCCTATTGGAACATTCTACAACCCAGATGGTGTTGTGTGTAGCATTGGTTGATAAGTTGTGCATCCTTTTCCCCTCACTTCCTACCTTTGTATTGTATGGTCTGCAGATTTTTGCAGACACAATATGGGGCCTATTGGACCATTAGGTAGTCTTCCTGGAACCATGAACAATTACCCACAACAAGAAATGTAGCATCTGCAGTGTTTGCTGTTGCATAGTAAGTCTTTTTCCCTGGTCTTCCTCCTTGTTGCTTACTACCTGTGTACCATCACACAGGGCACCCCCGTGTGTTTATAAGAGGGCTTGGAGATGGACAGTATTGAAGGATGGGTGGATGAGGTAGAGCTGTTGACTGAAGAGGAGTGTGAGGAACTTGAGGAAGCAATTCTGCCAGTGAAGTTAGCGCTTATCAAGGTATGATCAATCCAATGCCAAGATAGACTTACTAGGATGCTGAGCTTCTCATTTAGCTTTATAAGCTGGCCACAAAGGTTGTCTGCTCTTTGACAATTCTCCTCCCTGCATGGAAGTCAGTTCTTGAGCAGCTGGAGCCAAGGGTGACATTCTTACCACTTGATGTTGCAATCCAGTGGAATGCCACCTTCAACATGTTGGAGTACACACTTAAACACTGCAAGGCCATTGACATAATTATGCAGCACAGAGACCTGGGACTGAGGAAATTTGAGCTTGCTGATGATAAGTGGGAAGTCATTAAGCAGCTCCATACTATCCTCAAGGTGAGTGGCGGTTTGGGCTTGAGTTGATCATGCACCTGATGCAAATGTAAACAAACCTAATCTAGATACTCAAGGATGCCACACTGTTTTTCTCCCAGTCTATCTTGAACCTTGCCACTGTTACAATTTTCCTCCTTTCTTCATGTGTTGTTCTTTTCCTTTTACATGGTACTTGTACCACCTGGTGGGGCACACCCAGTCGTCCCCACACCGCTATCCTTCTCTTTACAAATACCGTTTTCCCACTATTTTTACCATTATTCTGACAAGACCTTATCTTCGGCTTTACTTATATCTTTGGACTTCATCTCCTATGTCGTTTCTCTCACAACGGCGAGTGTTCCCCACTTTCCATATGTTTCCATAGCCTTCCTTTCCTGATTGTCTCTTGGTCCATGCACGTTGGTCTCCTTTATATAAGCCCTTCGTCTATAGTTGCATTTCTCATTCTTGGTCTATGCAATACAAGCGTTCTCTTGAATCACCTCGAACCTTGAGTCTTACATTGATCCTCACTTGACTTCCTTTGTTCTTGAAACCTCCTTATCCCTGTAGGCTAGCGGACATCGGTCTCTTCGTGAGTATCGCCCGCCTAGTGCTACTCTTAGGAGTATCACCATCATCGTACGCTTCACGTAACAGCCACTGTAATTCCAGTGATGGATCACATTGACCACCTCTTCACAACACAGGTGCTCAACAGAGAGTCCTTTACACTCCCTATTCGGGCAGCTCTGGAGATCACAAAGAAGACTCTCAACCGATACTATGAGCTCACAGACAGCTCCAATGTTTATCACATTGCAATAAGTGAGCTATCTCACATTGTTTATTGTAGAACTACACTAATATTCATCTTCATATGCTACAGTACTCCACCCTCACCACAAGCTGGTGTATTTCTGGACAGCCCAATGGATGGAAGAGTGGATTGCAACAGTAGAACAACTTGTCCGAAACAAATTTGAAACATCATATGTGGCAGCTGAGAGCAATGCAGCCACTATGAAGGTTGAGGTTGAGGCTACCTGAAACAACCCTAAAAGCGAATGCTTCTCAGGTATCACTAGATGTCTTAAACTACTAGGAGTAGAGGGAGGAACTAAGGAGTTTATCTTCTGATGTCTTTTGGTGAAAAACACCAAGAGAACTGAACTGGTCTCTGGTGGCTGAATTCATAGGCCTTATATTCTACATGGGTGTTTACATATGTTTGTACATAGGGTATAGGGTTTGTCCATAAAGGGACAAACAGCCTTGGGGCTGTGAGGAATAGAAGCATGAACATGCTGTATACATGAGGATGTGGCAGAATGGAAGATCAATCAAAATGGAAGCATAGAGCAGAAATGAATGGAATGGAATAGAAGCATACACAGCACAGAAATTAGGAAGGCTGTGTAGCCATAAGGCAGATCATAGATCTGGTGTGAAGGACAGACAGAGTGTGTTTTTGAGCACTAAGTCCAAAAGATAAGATTAGATGAAGCATCTGTTATTAGATAACCATGTGGTGTGATAGGATAAGATGAAAGAAAAGAAAAATACTAAGTCCATATTGATGTGACTGTAACACTACCCCTCAAAAAAAGATATGTATCTACTGTCTTCCATGGAGGGGCATGTTCATGAATGAATGCCTGCAGGTCAAAAATGTTTTTGACAATTTGGCTGCACTGGCACCTCCCAACCCCACTGACATGGGATCTGAGCTTGACCACTACCTTGACAGCAGCGTCAAACATGTCACCGATGCTCTCACATGGTGGTACAACCACTGCAATGAATATCCCTACCTCTCTCGTATGGCCCTTGATTACTTGGTGATTCCAGGTGCATAGTAGATAATTTGTTCTATTACAAATATGACTAACATGTCACTAGCTACTTCTGTTGACATTGAACAGCTCTTTAGCTGTGGTTGCCTGATCCTTTCACATGTCTGGTCCTGCCTCTCTGCCCAATCTACACGTGCACTGCTGTGTCTTGGACACTGGAGCCTCAAGAACCTCATCAAAACAGAGGATGTCGAGAATGTATCAAAGCTTCCAGATGTCAAGGGTGATGAAGAGGAGCTCACAGAAGGGTGGGACACTATTGAGAATGACAAGTAGTGTCATAGTCAGTATCCCACATCTCTAACTACATTTTGCTACATATGATAAGATCTACCCATGGGTTTACCTGTGCCATTGCCTAAGATTCACTGTACAGTCACAAGCAAACCTCAAAGTTATACACTCATCTCACCTCTTTGCATGCCTAGAGTACCCCCTTCCCCTCCATGTCACATCATATGGTCATGAGCAGACGCTAAAGTTGTGTGCTCATTTCATTACCCACCTCTTTGTTTGCTTGGAGTACTCCCCCCTCGTCTTCCACCTCACATCATGATTTTATGGTCATGAGCAGACATCAAAGCTATGTTCATTGGTGATTGAATCACCATAGTAGTAGTACTTAATTTCTTAGTTAGACTACTACATTATATACTGCTTTTTGGCTGGTGGTAACTACTTTTCATGCTCTCCACATCCGAAGCATGCTTTTAACCTGATTTCTGGTGCTCTTGTGCTTTTGTGCTTTTCATGATGTTGATGTGACAAAAAGCTGTTGGAAAGCCCAAAAAGCATTTGGTGAATTTACTGATGTGGTATCTACCACATATTGTCAAAGCCGAGAAATGTGTCACGGGTCATGTCAAGCACACCCAGAACCCACTCCTACCCCCAACCTAATTACAAAAACTTGCATCAATATGACCCTGTAGTACGTCTGAGAATCATCCACTCGGACTCCCCACATTGTCCCGACAATAGAACAAAGGCCAGTAAATTGTATCGCGGCCGTGCAAACTATCGACCATCAGAACTTCTCCAGAGAGTGCTTCGCGACATGGAAGGTACTGTTGCCTGAGATCGTCCAACTATGCAGTTTCTAGTACTCACAATCAATCCTTTTCTATCAAACGAGCAAAATGTGCTATGGGAGATAGCGAGTGGCCACGAAGTGGAACAAAGGCGAAAAGAACGCAAGCTCGAGGGTTAGGTATCGAGATCTATAGGTATATTGACCTCCTCAACGTGTTCTACAGCGCCAACGCGGGACCCGAACTTGTAAAGCTCCATGCGAGTTGCAAGTATGACGGCAGTGTTGAGTAGTATTTAGGACGGTCTACTAAAATTGCATGGACTAGAATGGGAGAGGGGAGTTGTCAGGATGAAGGGCCGACGAATATGTACCATGACTTATCGAAAAGAAAAGAGCATCAGGCAACCTAGACTATTCCAAAAGTTTCTTCACTCTTCGCACCGTGACTCAGTTCTTCCTCGTCACTTCTATGCAGTGCTGTATAGGGTCCAGCGAGGAGCTTTTGAAATGGCCCATCACAAGTCTCATCGGAAGGGGTCTTGGAAAGGGGGCGTTGTGCTTCTAAAGCATCCAAACACTGTTGCGCGATGAGCCAATTTTTCTCGTGGCCTCTGCCAGGCCTAATATCCGGATTGCGATAATGCAAATACAAGGCTTTTTTCTCCAAGCACCCGTTCGCATCCACTTTCAGCCATGCATCCAAGAGTGTATTCCGGCGAAGTACACCATGATCGTAGCGGACACAGACCCAAAGAAGAACCCAGATGAATGATTCCGCATCGTGTGCATAGATGTGCCTGATTTCCCCTGCCTGGCCCTCCCCTGTGAGTAGCTGTAGCGCCATGAACGGAACCGTGCCGGTGCGCTCGTTCCCCGTCGGACCTCGAGCAAGTGTCGCCAAGTCAAAGTCATTCAGTACACCGAGGGCACCCTCTGCCCTGTCTTTGTACATTAGGTTGGAGGCACTGACATCGCGGTGGTAAACGCCATTCTTCCACAGCGCAAGATGACCTGCGACGGCAGTTAGTTCACGTCTGATCAGAGTATGGATGGAAAATCACATTTTATGGTCTGCCACCAGCTGTCCAAGAACGGATCGCTGATCAGTTTCGTGATCTTCATCAACTTCTCAAACAGGATCAAAATGAGCTGCCGTGCACCTTCTATCGGCAGACCGAGATGTGAGCGTATTGTTGCTGTAGAAGAGGCTGTAAACATGTAATGGAAGACCATCACTGGAACATGGCCCCGGACGTCTGGTTCCCTCTCTGCGATTTCGTAGACTTTCTTCAAGATCTCCGGTTCACTCACACGTGATACTTCATTCCAAAAGAATTTGGCAACCAGTTCGCCGCTTGATGCAAACTTCTGGCTTGTTACGGGGAACACGTTTGTTGCTCGTCCTATGAGACCATAGTGACCGCTTCGCTCGTCTGAGGACCAGTCAAGCGTGATGTCAACCTGACCCTCCTTCTCATCTTCAATGATCGCCGGTGTCGAATGCGTCGAGAGTTTACCGAATGTGGAATCAACGATGGGATTCAAACCCCAGTGTCGGTCCTCAAACCGCTGCAATGCAAGCAAGAACACAAGAAAGCGGGGGAGATCTTGAATGAAGTTGAGAGCGGAACATTGGATTACATTTTGACGATCGTAACGCCAGATATATAGGAGATCCGCTGTTATGGCCCAGATTAAAAATGTGCCAGACAACAAGATCAATCAATGACGAACCAATGACGGTAAGACAGATGACGTGGTGCCGGCCAGCATGGGATGCGAACATCTCACTTCCGTATAATCCTGTTTGAGAAGCAGGAACAATTTTGTTGGGGTTAGCCTTGCTTGGTTCAACTCTCCGCCGCTTGGAACTAGAACCGGACCCCTTGTTCGGCTGCTCTCCGGGTTTCAGTTGGGACTTGCATTGAACTTCGCTCGTGGCCGCTCTCCGCTTTCGCGTCGCAGTGTTTTCAGAAACGCCAGAGTTGGGCTCCTTGCCTCCGCCATTGTTGCTTTGGACTACAGTAAATTGAGCATAGATAAATGAGACAGAAACGAATTGGCTACTTACCTTCAGGATCCTGTTGCGAACTAGTCATGAGAGGTTCCATCGTCGAGTCGTCGTCGAGAGATTTCGGGAAGAGATACTTGCGGGTCCCAATGGGTTGAATGTAGTTGCCGTTGGTATATTGCGAGGGTGGTGGCATCATCTTCCAGCGGGTTTTGAACTCGATGGTGGTACGGACCTCTCGCCAGCTGAAACTCTTCTTTGATTGCTCAGCAGCGGCCTCAAAAAGATCGTTGTCATTGCCAGCGTCTTGGATGCTATCAGCGGAGATGAGGACAACATCGGGTTTGCGAACGGAACTCGCGCCCTGGTGGGCTTGGCCCATTTCCTTGCCATAGACCTGGAAAGCGAGTCGCTCGAAAGGTTTGCGAAGGTCCTCGATTTCACCCAGACCCTGGAGGCAGGAGAGCGCTTGATTCGCAGCACGTACAAAGTGCGGGTATAGAGCATTCTCATTATGGGTTTGGGAACTACGAAAGTCGGTCAGAATAACACCACGACGCGGAGACGCAGAATCCTTACTAGGCTTTTAGAGGGCCTGTAATAGCGGTATCATCGCAGATAGGAAGAACGCGGTCGATACACGTTTGGAAGAGAGCATTGGCGTGCTCCATCGTTGAGGAGGGGTCGACCATGCAGTCCAAGATGAACGATTTAAGCATGAGGTCAACCTCGCAACGTTGGGCCTTTTCGACGTCTCTTGCTATCCATGGCCCTACCACGTGTACTCTGCACACAACGACGATTTAGAACACAATCTGAAAACTGAAAACTTGGCTCACTGGAGGCCAGTGGTGGCGAGGTCTTTGCTTCTCGCAGCACTCCCAACTGATTGGGGGGTAGACTCCAAGTTGGTCGATACAGTTTGGCGTTTCGGAGTTGTATCCATGTCGGTTCGGGGAGGGGTATATGACTTGTTGTCGCATTCAACATGTCACTGATCACAAAACATGCCCAAACAGTAGCGGTTACTCCATGCAGACTGCATCAGCAGTCAACGTTTCAACATGCAAACTATCGCAAGTGGTATTTCGCCGCTCAGCTCAATCTTGACGATGCTGTCGGTCAGTCCCAGAACCCCAGCCTCCAACGTCCCAGAAGCATCAAAGGCGGCGCCGTCACAACAGCACGTTCAAAGCACCTCGACAGACCTCGACAGCCCCTTAACCTTTCGCGCAACGCCATGAGCAACATGAGCCACTATCGCATTCACCAAATTGCCCTCTATCTTCTCTGTTGGGGTGAAGCTGGAAACGTTCGCTTCGTCCCAAAATGCCTTTGCTTCATTTCCAAGTGTGCCGATGGTTACTACCGCAGTCCGGAGTGTCAGGATAGCATGGAGCCCGTCCAAGAGGGCCTCTACCTTGGGACGATCATCAAACCTCTCTACAAGTTCATGTGAGATCAGGGCTATGAGGTCGTCGATGGTCAATTCGTGTAGGGACAAAGATTACAACCAGATTGTCGGCTACGACGCCATCAACTAGCTCTTTTGGTATCCAGAAGGTCTCGCTCCTATTGTACTCGATAATAACGTGCGTCAATTCGTTCCTCTTTTTTCCACAATCGCATCCGCATCTAGTCTCACTTGGTTGGCGTATCCCCCACCAGACGATACTTGAGCCTCTGACGCGTAGACTGCAAGAGTGTCTTCTTCAAGACTTAAGCGCTCCACTGCGCACCTCCTCGTCAATTTCGACCGTGTGTCTGGATTCTCCATCTATCATTTTACTGGTTCTACACTGCCGTCAACTCTCCCAAGGTCTACGCACCCCCTAACAGGCAGTTCCCATCTCCTGCTATGGCTTGGTCTGCCATGGCCTTGGGTGGTGCCTTTGCCACTCTCATCATGACTTTCGCCACTCTCGCCGAGTTCATGTACATCTCCACCACTTGGAACAATGCCTCGCACCTCACGACACGCTTGGTCTTCCTTCTCGTCACACTCGCATTGACGGGAGGTCCAACTGTCTACATTGCCTTTATCAAGAACTAACCAAATCCTACCAACTCTCAGATCCCGCTCATAGTAGGCATCGTGCAGTTCTTTATTCCTGTGGTTACTGCCATTGCATTTAATTTGTTCCCCTCCGGTTGAATGTTTGGCGACGATGTTGCAGGCAAGCCGTGCAAGTGCATGGCCTCGCAGACGTTCACTGCATCATATCCCGAGCTTCCTCGTTCTGCATGCGCCGCCAGCATCTTCTTTTGGCTGCAAATTCACTGAGGCCTACTTCTTTCTTACAAGCTCCTTCAGTTCCCTCATCGCCGTCATGGCCCAGACAACCGTGCAAGGTTGCAATGAAGTATTTTGGGTCCGCGCTGTGCTCCCACCAGGTCGCCCTGAGGAGGCGAACAACGCCGTCGCTGCGGAAGTAAAGATCTTGTAATCAGGTTTCAAAGTCGCCCTGATTATGCTTATTCCGTCTGACACCTATCAGAGCTCAATAAACTCAAAAGCACGCATACGGACGGCGAGCTCGAGGCTCGGATAGAAGATGCAAAGTAGACGGTAAGACCCGTCTACACTCATCGTTATCGATACCATCTATTGCGTTAGATTGCCCGTTTGTCGGAGAGGCTCGCTCCGCTACGTTGTGGTGTGCCACTTATGTCATCCGACGATCTCGCACAACACTCGACATCGAATGGACCAAATGGCGGCCCGAATGGGGCCGCCGCAAGAAAATTTTCACCTCGTCAGTCCGCATACATCCATTGTCTACGCATCCTCGGTAGGTGCACGTTGACCGGCATTGCTTCTAGCTTTTGGCAGCCCGCAACGGACGCTCTGCCACCTCAGGACTCTAATGCTCTTGCAGGACCTCGGGACCGAATTCGATACACCGGGACAGCCTAATTTGAAGCGCAAGCGCGAATAAGTTTATATCTGCGAACTGCTCTATTTTCCATGTATTTTGAAATGCATGTGTAGTTCACTTCTCTGAATGTCACGAACCATGGCAGGATCGCTAACTGGGTGAACTATGATATAGTAGTCTGAGATTCACAACAGCGATGTAGACAAGGATGTTCTCGTATCGCTTGCAGAACTGATTCGCCCGGAAATCGCCACGTTCCCGCCAATACCCAGCCATCCCCTCCCAAATCCACCCGCAACAGATATAAACCCCGACTCCTTGACCTTGGCAAGGAACAGATCATGCTGGTCCGCCAGCCGTTCATTATTCCGCCTGATCTCTTGGATACCACCGTGTTGACAGGTACACGGTGGGCAAGCAGTCTCATTCTCGAAGAGACATCTACGTTCGGTGATCTATCATATCATCGAGAGAGGAAAAATGAGTGAGACGCACCGTTGGTGATAGCTATGATTGCACATAAAGTGTATGCTCGGAAGATTGAGCTGACCATTACATTGCGAGCACCGCGTGACCTGGAATACTCTCGGGTGCTCCGTGTCCTCGAGATCCTCGGCTTGCTTCAGTTTCACTCTGGTCTCTGAGCGGTAAGAAGAGATGAGTTGCTGGTCCTGTGAGAGTACGTCATTGTCTCATTAACACAAGGAACAGAACGAAGAGAAACACACAGTTGCGATCTCCTCCATGCCTTTCTTGATCTGCCTCATTAGCCAATCTTTTACGAGTCCGACGCTTGCCACTTCATTCCAGCTGAGAACCTGGATGACAGAGAGAGGCGACATGATCTTCTCGCTCTTGATATGTTGCAGGAGGGATTCAAGCTCTGCTTGGTGTGTGGTGAGAAGCGCGGGCGTCGAAGTGAGGAACCGAAGAACAAGCGGGTAAAGGTAGGGATTATCAGGGCCGTACTTGCGTAGCGCTGAAATAACCTGTGCCAAAGGCGAAGATTCGGTAAGACCCGTCTCAGACGTACTGCCCGAGTTGTGCTCTTCCATCCAGAATCGCAATACGTCCTCATACATACCCATCTTCTCCAATAGAAGAATCAGTCCAGGTGTGTACTGGTGACTCGAGCAAAGGAACAGCGCATGGGTGAGATCGTACGGAAGGTGGGTGGAATGGAGCAGTTGGAGGGCTTTGTGGTGTTCGCATGGGGTATGTTGGTCCCCATCGATGCCTTTGTTGAGATAGAGCTCCAGCAGCGTATTCCACATTGCAGCCTGGTCCTGTTTCTCTGTTTCTTCATCCTCGCCTGCGCCGACGGCGACGGCGCCTGTCTCCAAGACACCAGCACCACCCAGTGTCTGTCCTCACCGCCGTTGTGCCACTGTCTCAAAGAACGTTGTGAAACACCTGGGGTGGTCCACGAAATGGGCGGAGAAGAGCATCGGGGATGGTCTGGTCAACAAGGACGGCTGTAGGGCTAGAAGGCTTCGGTAGGATTGGATAGACATAAGTAGCAGAGGTGGTAACGATGACAAGCGAAAGGGTCGTAGGGGGATGCAAAGTGGAAGCAGAGCCGGAATTCGAAGGATCCATGGCAGTGGACGATGAAAATGGATCCATGGAAACCAGTGCGGGCGCAGTAGTGAACGCTAAAAACGTCACTGGTTCAGTCGCAATTTCGTGAATAACCCGAGGTTTGGGGATGGAAGTGGACGATGTTGATGACAGGGATTGGTCCAAGTGACGATATAGAAGAACGGTGCCATCAGCGAGACCAACGGAAAGGAAAGAAAGCGTGGATGTTAATGCGAGAGTGGCGACCTGTAGTTGGGGTACTAGTGAGTCTGCGCGCGAAATGCAACCAGAACAGAGCATACGGGATGGGGTTTCCCGGTTGGCTGCACTTTAGCAGTGCGGAGGAGGACAGGTGCACCTGTCCTCTTATCTATCTTGCCCAGATCCCATACTTTCAGAATAGACGAGCGCATATTATCTTCATCCTTAGCGCGCTTGCGAGTCCGAGTCAAAGTTGGAATAGACACTGAGGGGCACGGCCACACGCCCCGATAGAGGTCAGAATGCCCATCTCCTCCACCATATGAGTGACCCATCCACCCACATGCGCGACCCAGCTCGCTACAGCGACGAAAGCTTGGTTAAGAAGATGGACACTTCCATGGATGTCTGCGACGACCAAACCATGAGAAGAAAAGATCACAGCCGAGACTTCGGAGGCATTCTGACGTTCCGAAGTCAGCAGGAGAGAACGACAAAGTAGAGTCCGACCGCACCTTGAACAGCTCGGGTGGACACGCTGAGTCGTGCACATCCTTGACAGGCTCGATGTTGAAGAACGTGAACTACTGAAGCTAGACATCATTAGCGTCGGAAGTGCTGTAAGCGGAAGGAGTTACTTACGAGAAACTCACGCAGGGAGTCTGCTGTAAAAGTGCATGATCTCGTCAGGTCTGCCCTAGATCTGACCCACCGAGCCTCAGGCCAGGCATGGATCCCATACACAGTTAGTCTCCATGCGTTCAGATACTAAACAGCCTGCGGGCTCCCATTTTTGCTGGGTCAGACAAAGTTATATAAAATTCCTCACTTTGATTCCGACTAATAATCCCCCGTGCTGTCAATCCTTCTCTTGGCTTCCCCTCACAGGCATACTCCAATGGATTGTCCCTCTACCTCACTTCTGTATCCTCATCATGACTATCCTCCTCGCTCGCAGCATCCCCTCTTCACCAGTCAACTCTTGCAGTCCCCCGTCCTAGAGCATCCACCCTACTCCAGTGGACACGAGGCAAAGTTCGACGTTCAGGCAAGTCGTGTCAATCACCTTCTCTGATTCGCATCTGAACACCTGCGTGTGCCACTTAGGTCCGAGTCCAGCGTTCTTTCTCTTACGAAGAGCTCCAGTCTGGGTCGTACTTTGCATCGCTGGACGAATACGACTTTGAATTCTACCGTGTATATGGACAGCCGGTCTTTATTCCACCCTCAGATGAGGTTGATGGCAATTTCAGTGTCCACGGCACGTACCCAACTTCCGAGCTCTCCTGCGAGTCACTCCGGAAGAATGACCTTCACCTTGACCCTCCTCACCTCACCTCGAAATCATATACCCTACAAAACACCTTGGGTGAGGGTTCAAGTGGAAGTCACCCCGAGTCCCAATTGGCCACACCGAGCCACGGTTGGCAAGTTACCATGCAGGATAGTGTGGTCCTAGGGTCACCACCGTTCATTCACAACGTCTCATTCCACACGGATACCGGTCATGATCGCTGGGAGGACACTCCAGTGCATGCGTCCCGTCTTGCTGTTCCTAGTCAACTGTGCACACTTAGCGAGTCCTCTTCGTTAGTTTCCACAGCCTTTTCACAGTCACACCCAAAACAGTGTAACTCTCTGTCGGTCACTCATTCACATCGCCACCATTCACGGTCTATATCCCCGTGGTCACCTCTCCGAGTCCGCATGTCTCCAACATCCCATAGCAAGCGGACCCTGGATAAGAAGCATGGCCTTGCGTGCTTATTCTGCCGAGGGCGGAAGATCGCGTGTAGCCGACCGCAGCCAGGCAGCAAGGACAAGACTTGCAAGTGAGTATATTTTTCACGTTGTCACACTCGATTGCCCTTGCCGGAATTTGTCCACCGGCTTCAAACGTATACCGGATTCAACAAATTGCTTTATTTTCTCATTTACTCAACTATCTCCCTTCAATTACCTAATCTTCTCGCTGATCTCCATAACATGACCATGTATGCTTACATGTGTTCCTTTCCACAGACAATGTGCCCGACGGCATCTGATATGTGAATACCCCCCTGATTCTCGACGGGGAGTGCGAAAGCACCGGTCGCTGATTTCCCGAATCTCGTCCACAACCCCTGAGATCGACCCAGATGAGCCTAGAGTTAATGTAATCAAGGGCAATCGGAAACGCTCTGTTGACAAGAGCTCCTAGGTGCCACGTCGAGAAATCCCACCCATTACATGTCATGTGTGTGATTCTCGAACAAAACTCGTTTGGGTGGTTTCTTCTTTGCTTCATTATGTGCCTTGCCTTTCTTTCTCGTCACTTGACATCTTATCCATTACCTATTTGGTTTCCCATTTGGTTTTCATGGCATACAGTCATCACCCACTGTTTGAGCCAGGAAATTTTTGACCCGTTGTAACTCACATTCCGAATTGAAATAATTAGATCATAGCCCACAATATATATTGTACTGCATGTATGATAGTCTTGTTGGACAGTATCATGACATTGTGTATGCCGTTTGTGCAGTGTACACGGATCAGTAAAACGAGCCTTATCACTTGATCTCTGTTTGATCCAGTTCCAAATTCAACCACTTTTTGGTAATTGGGTTGGGGGTAAGTGCTGGTTGAGGGCACTTTTTATAGATGTGCAATCCGACTCTCATAGTATACCTCCCCCCAACCCCTTCTTTCCGAGCAGACTGGATTTGCAAAACATCTATTCATACGGGGATATCCTCGGAATCCTGATGCAGACTTGTTACCACGGGCTCGCTAGTGTGTTGGCTACGGAATCGGGGACGCCGGGACTGTCGACGAATGAGAGCGATTTGACTTCCCCAAGGCCCACCCACCCCCCTCCAAATCGCATCCGCGCACTCCAACGACTCGAGCCACTCTGCCGCGTGGTATTTCGCCCTTCGATACGGCCACTGTTCCGCCTCCAGCAATCCGTCTTCCTCGGATCCTTTCACCGTCTGGATGCTCCCACCAATCCGCACCACGCGAACGTTTGGGAACTCGTGTTCGACGAGGCTCAATACAGAACAAATCGGCATGCTGGTGATACCGATGTAGCGCAACAGTGGAGGCATCCCTGTACGTAATTGCTGCAGTGCGACAACACATCAGACCGACACAAGACGGTGAGAAAGAGTAAGGAGGGATGAGGAAGGCAAGATGTCAGGAAAGACGCACGTTCACGAAGGTCATGAAGTCCTCCGTCACCGCGTCAAATCGAGCGTCAACGCGCGTACTGTGTGCAGGACCAACCACCCTGTCAATGCCAGCGACAAATCCCCCAGATAGACAGACTACTACTCAAGCTAGACAGTGCAGGAAGCATGCCCCACGCCGAGGCGTCGAATCCAATGCGACGGGTGTCCGTATGTGGGATGAGGAGGTGATAGGTCCGCAGTTGCATCCGTTTGCGAAGGAATTCGGAAATGGCGGGACAGTGCTCGCGATCTGCAATGTGTCGATGGAGATCGGTAATCGTAAGCGAGAAATGGCGGAGGAACGGTAGGGCGGTGCGGTATTGTCGGAACAAGGACAAAGGGGTGTATCCGAGCGTCCCCGAGAGCATCAGTGACTCGAGTTGGTGGCCATTGGGGAGGATCTCCGAGAAAGCTTGTGTATCTGCTGAGAAACAGCCATTGAATTCAATTTGGGTGAGATCTCAAACGGGGTTAGCTTCTGCGGGAAAACGCCAGTGGGGGTTGTTAATGGACAAGGATCGAAGGGTGTCGCAGCTTCGAGCTCAGTGTTTTGTCCTCCACCGGATCTTCTAAAGCCTTCGACATGTCAGCAGATGGATATGCGCGTGCTGAGGGTGTGGCAGCTGTTCTGATCAAGCAGCTTGATCTCGCTATTGCAGATGGTGATTTAATCTATTCCGTCATCAAAAACAGCACCATCAACGCTAACGGCAAGGGAAAGTGTTTGACCATGCCCGAAGGAGACATGCAGGCCGAAACCATCCAGGAAGTCTATCGGGTCGCAAAGAGGGACCCATCAGAAGCATTCTTTGTAGAATTACATGCCACTGGTGAGATTTTGACGATCGACTCTGCGAGGTGTATGGTATTGATTCTGATCGTAAGAACAAAGGTTGGTGACCCTATCGAAACGAACGCTGCGGGAAAAGTGTTCTCGAAAGGGCGTGATGCGCAGAAGCCTCTCGGGTGTGTTATAGTTTTGATGAGTTCTTGTCGTGTTGCTAACAGTGACCTTCCCATTGGGCTCAGCTGAGCTTGGGGTCCTGCATCGCCACACTGAATTTTCGATTGCATTTTTCCGCATCGTTTTGAAAACCGCTGTAAGTGGTGGCTTTCAGGTTACCGGGAGTGCCGCATGCGTCGGCAGCAATTGGAAACCAGGCCCTGCTGCGATCAAATTTGACTATGGAGATATACGAGTCTGACAATAAGGCCCGCCGAGGAGGTTATTAAAACTAGACCGTATTGTCAAAGTATAGGACTCGATCCAGTAAACCTTCGGTGTGAGATTCTTCTCTGTGACTCAATAGCTTCTCCCTCTGCTTGTCTAAAAAGAAGTATGGTAGAACATATGGTATGTTTAAAAAGAACGTAGCCCATTGATTAGCCTCTGTCACTGCTTCTTGGCAGCTTCCTCCAGCCTCCTTCTCAACCATGAGTGGCGAATAGAGATGTCTGCTTGTGGATCAGCCAGAACAAGATAAGCATCTGCGTAAGATATGTCAGAGCGAAAGAAGTCCATGATAGTAACTATGTCATCGGCGGATAGATGTCCTCGTTCTATCGAAAGCAATGTTGTGGTTGCCAAGTTCCTTCTTGTAACAGGGTCGGGAGGCCCGAGGGAGTGGATGGTAGGGGCAGCGGGCGCAACCACAGGAGAAGCAGCAAGCGCCAATGGGGGTGGGGTACTCCCAGGATCGTCCTCGGTAAAGTATGACTGCTCGGACTGATAAGCATGATCGATCTGGAGAAAACGATCAGCTTTCAAGGTGGTTGAAGATAAATACGACCGTACCCAATCTCGTAAAATGCCAATGACCAATGGTAAACCTTCCAACGCGGGGCCAAGGGAAAACTCTTCAGTAATGTGGACCGATCCAGTAACGCCACCATGGCTCCGATATACAAAGAACAGCCACTGTTCTCCACTCGAGATACAGCCCCTGAGGACAGGTACGCTATAAGGAGGGTTAAACGTGGCGCATCAAAGGGTCATCTCTATGACGGTGACAAAATACCACTAACTCCGACCGGAGTTTCGGAACTCCGGTCCTCCGGAGACCCCTAACGGACCCCCCTTTCACTCCGGAGTGTCGGAGCTCCGACTCCAGAGCTCTGT
>JBBPRF010000534.1:0-20892 GCA_038092875.1 Lanmaoa pseudosensibilis | reverse complement strand
ACAAATAGTAAAGCGGAAATGAAATGCGCAGTCGATGGTGTCATGACTGCGGACTGCGGAGTCACGTGATGGAAACGGCAGTTGCCGACTGGATAAGGTCACGTGAGACAAAGTGAAGAAAAGCGTATGAGGCGAGAGTCGAACGAGCGACTCGTAGGAATACAGCATATAGCTAATGAAGATTAGGAAAGAAAAGGGTAGTCCAAGACGAATCGTAACAGGCAGTAAGCAACTGAAAGAAGAATTCAAGCTGTCTCAGATAGAAAAGCGCACTGATGCGCTTTTGTTTTTTGTTTCTCATCATCGTCTCGAACACCTCCACCCATACTTTCACCCCTGCTCCTCCTTTCATCCTATAATCTGCTATGTTGGGGACTATCGACCTCGAGGACCTTGTCCAGCGCCTCACTGACTTAAACGTTGACAAAGAAAAGGCGAATGTGACCAAGAAAATCGCCGACCCTGAGAAATGGGATGGTGACAGGAACACATTCCACATCTGGTGGGTGCGCATGTGACTGTGGGTGGATGCCCAGTCGTGGAAATTGGACAAGCTCCAAACAATTGCCATCCTGTCTCGTCTCGAGAAAAAGGCCGGGGGATTTGCCCAGATCACCTTGGAAAAATATCTCAATGATGAGACAACCAAAGTAAGGAATGCCTCAAGCGTCGTCACTGAGGTAAAAGGAGAAGCAGCTTGGCCTGCCTGGGTCTTGCTGCAACAAGAAATAAAGGTGTACTTCTGAATCAACATCCTCACCCACGAGTCGCTCCGAAAGCTCGAGGCTTTGTGCCAAAATGGGCACCCAATCAACCTCTTCCTGCAAAGGTTCAAGGTTCTAAGGAAGGAAGCTGGTATTGAGGACTACCACGCATGCTCGCTCCTCAAAAAGGTGGTCGACTACCGTGTCTACGAAAGGGTGACCCTTAATCGCCCTCATCTCCTGTACGAAGAGTACAATGTGTTGGCCGACGCCTGCCGACAAGTAGGCCAAGCCATGGAGCAGCTCACCATTGAACGTGGCCCCCCTACCCACTTTCCCTGTCTCCCTCCTCCACGGCCTTCGGGCCCTTACCATCCTCCGTCTGCTCCCCTGCCATCACGACCCCAGTTTACGGCAACTGGAATTCAACCAGGCCGTGGTGCCTCCATGGAGATAGGTGTGCAGCAGGCTGCACTGGGACCTCGTCCTGATACAAGGACCTGTTTCCTTTGCGGGAAACCCAGGCATATCAAGCCCAACTGCCCGCAGAACCCATACCAACAACCCCCCCCACCTCAGGTTAGGCAATGGTGGACATGGGACTATGACCAAGGTTGTTATGTTCCGCCACTGTTTGAGGGATACCAACAGGCGCAGGTCACCCAACATTACACAGGTCATCCCCTCCCAACTCCACCAGTAGCCCCTCCCACAGTAGGGGCACAACAAGGTTTTGTCTCGGAAGAAGTGGAAGCTTACTACCGGGATAAGTTTGAAGCAGAAGCTCAGCAAAGGGCAGCCGATGCTTTAAAAGGAAACAGCACATGAGGGATGAGGGTCTTCATGTGCCCGGACCTAGTCTTGTAAATAGTTCTTCCTTTTCTGATTGTACAGACTTAGATTTTTCTATTTCTGACCTTGATGTTATATTACATACAATGAATTCCTCTGTCAGAGTGTCTCAATTGAGCGTGGCACCGGAAATAAATAATAGTGTGCTTAATTCTCTGAATAGACAACAAAAACTTCCTTCTATTTATAAACCCCTCAAAGTTTCTTTGACCGCTATGCATCGTGGCATGACTTTGTCATTCGGCGGAGAGTTCTTGCTTGAGACAGTCATCATGTGTCAGCAGAATGGTCACTGGGAACGCTACCGGTTCAAAGCTCTCTTGGACTCTGGTGCTACCCATACTTTCATTGATCAGGACTACGTTTTACGACACGGTATTTCTTATTATACCTTAGACAACCTGATTAAGATACATAATGTGGACGGATCCGAAGGTGCCATTGGCCAGATTCGTCGCGCGGTGTCTTTGATTGTGGAAGTTGCAGGACATTATGAAACCTTAGATGCTTATATATCTAAATTGGGTACTCACCAGATGATTATTGGATATGACTGGCTTTACTGCCATAACCCCGAGATTGACTGGACCCAAAAGACGATTTCTTTTCCATGTTGTACACAGTATTGCAAAATTATGGGCACAGAGCCTGGCGCCTCTACTTTCTTCGCACCAGAGCCCGCTCACATTTGTGCTATAGAAGAAGGACTCGCTGACCAAGTTCCACAGGTCTATCACGAGTTTCTGGATGTCTTTTCGAAGAAAGAATTTGAAAGAATGCCAACAAGAAAGCCTTGGGATCATGCAGTAGATCTCAAGCTGGACTTCATCCCGAAGAAGGGTTGGGTTATCCCGTTATCCAATATCAAAATGGAAGAAGTCCACGCGTTCATAGACAAGAAACTCAAAAAGGGGTACATCAAACCTTCCAAATCCCCACAGACCTCGCCAGTCTTCTTTATTCCCAAGAAAGATGGCAAGAAGCGAATGGTCATTGACTACCAATATTTAAATGAAGATACTGTAAAAAACTCTTATCCGCTCCCCTTAATTCCACAGCTTATTGATCAGCTCAAAAATGCCGATATGTTCATGGCCCTTGACTTACATTGGGGCTATAATAATGTACGAATCAGAGAAGGCGACAAATGGAAAGGTGCCTTTGTCACCCCCATTGGCACCTACAAACCTACGGTAATGTATTTTGGAATGACTAATTCTCCTCCTATCTTTCAACAAATGATGAATGATATCTTTAATGACATGTATGTGGTAGTAATTATTTACATAGACAATTGTATGATATTTACATCCAGGAAAACAAAGGAGGAGCATGAAGAGGTAGTAAAAAAGGTCCTTTGCTGCTTACGCAAGAATGATCTTTACGTAAAACCCTCTAAGTGCTTCTTCTTCCAGGACAAGGTGGACTTTTTGGATATGGTTGTATCTAAAAAGGGGGTAGAGATGCAAGCAAGCAAAGTGGCAGGGGTCATGGATTGGCCAGTTCCCACTTGCTTAATGTTACGCGAAGCATACAAGGACTTGTGGAGAGGACTAGGCGGGCGATATTCACGAAGAGACTGACGTCCGCTAATCTGCAAGACAAAGAGACAAGACTAGTCAGGCGATACTTATGAAGAGACCGACATCTGCTAGTTTATCTAACAAGGGGGTTTCTGGGATAGTGAAAGTCGAAGGGGATTCGACTTAGACTCAAGAGTTTCAAAGGTGACTCAAGACTACACTTGTATTGCGAAGATTGAGAATGAGGAATACAAGTGTAGACGAAGGGTTCATATAAAGGAGACCAACATGCACAGACCAAGGGACAATCAAGAAAAGAAGACTATGGAAATGTATGGAAAGCAGGGAACACTCACCATTGTGAGAGAAACGACGTAGGAGATGAAGTCCGAAGATATGAGTAAAGCCGAAGATAAGGTCTATTAGAACAACAGTGAAAATAGTGGGAAAACGGTATTTGTAAGGAGAAGGACAGCGGTATGGGGACAACTCGGTGTGCCCCACCAGGTGGTGCGAGTACCGTGTAAGAGAAAAAGAACAACGCATGAGGAAAGGAGGAAAATTGTAACATTACCCCCACTGTACAATTGAGTCCCTGGCTCAATGATCCTACTATCCCTCAACTCAAACACTGAGGATCTGGGATCCCCCATAAATTGCCATGGACTGCGAGACTGATAGACGTTCATGCGGACAGTCACCAATGATGTGACCAGGTGTATTGCAACTTCCACAGTTACGATGGGGGCAGAAGAAATTGGTATGGCCCCAGTTATCGCAGTAGTCACATCTCTGAATAAGGCAATGATGGGCAGGATGACCTGGGGTGAGGACGTGACAATGAGGGCAACAGTATTGTGGGCAGTTGAACTGATAGTGGCCCTGACGGTGGCAGTGATGACATTCAGTGGAGGAAGAAGCTGGGCAAGTGTTAATCTGCTCTGGATCTGGTAGAACACAAAAAGGGGAGGATAGGGTGCAAGAGCTACCAAGCAGATAGGTTCGGGGGCATTCCTGTGGGATTGGGATGGTGCAGATAGCTTCTTCATCATCAGAATCCGGGTGAGAGTCCTGATCATCTTCGTCAGAGTCAACGAGGGTTGCAGAGGTGGACGGAGGGGGGGAGGAGAGTCTAGTGGCAAGAGGAGGAGCGGGAGTGGGGATAGGAAGAGGATCCTGTCCTGGGGTAAGGCGAATAGAAGAATTTACAGGGCTAAGAGTATCATCAAGTTGTTGGAGGTAGGTATCGCATTGATCCTGGGGAAGAGAAAGGTAGATGCGACGAAAGGTAGGGTAAATTATAACAGTGGGAAGAGCTGTGATGAAGGTTCCAAAACCATGACTATGTAAAGCGTTGAAAAGATGACAAAGGGTGTCTCCCAAAGCAAAGCGAAGAGGAAGATCAGGAGACTCAGCTGCATGAAGCATTAATTGAGCACGGGAGATTCCATGGTAGGTACGAATGAGGTCTTGAGAAATAGTATCATCTTGAAAAAGGGGGTCTTCTTCGATTTGGCGGAGAAGAACAGGGGAGTCTAGAACGGTGGCATAGAGCAAGTGGACCCCATGTTCGGGCAAGAGTGAAGAATAGACATGTCAAGAACGTAAGGGCGACGATGGGGTTGAGGATGAAGATAGTGGGGAGGAGGCGATGGAAGAGGATAAGAATGACATTGTGGTAGAAGTCAAGGGGGAAGAGGAGCATATAATGATGGCCCAAATCAAAGGTGATGTTTCCACTTATAAGTTGTGAGGATAGTGGGAGCATGATGGAGATTAGACTCGGGTTCCCATGTATTTTCGGATGATGAGTAACCCTTCCATGTGGTCAGGTACTGGTGATGTGATCAAGGACCCTTGTGGGCTATTATCGCTTTGACTTCCCACTCTTCTTCATTATCTATGATGTCAGGTGGGGGAGATAAGAACACAGGTCCATGTGCTTCACTGGTCCGATAAGAAGATAGAAGCGAGGCATGGAAGACATCGTGTATCTTCCATGTGGAGGGAAGGTGGAGCTGATAAGTTAATGGGGAAAGGACATGGATGATTTCAAAGGGACCATGTTGCTTAGGAGTGAGCTTTCGAGAAGGGTAATGGAGCCGTAGGTGGGTGGCTTCGAGCCATACCTTATCGCCTACCTTCCAGGGGGTAAAGTGACTGGTTGTTCGGGAAGCCATGAGCTTTCGGGTGGATTCATGGGCAGCTAAGGCTTCCTTTCTGGCTTCATCTAGGGAAGAGAGTCGTGCTTCTAGAGTGGGTAAGAAGGTTTTGCCAAGGGGCAGATATGAGCATGGGTCAAATCTATAGAGTAAGGAAAAAGGGGACTTCTTGGTTGACATGTGAGGGGTGGAGTTATGATGGAATTCCGCTGCTGTTAAGGTTTCGGGCCATGAGGAGGGTTGATTTGTACAGAAGATCTGAAGATATGTCTCTAGTTCCTGATTGGTTCATTCCGTTTGGCCATTGGTCTGGGGATGGTAAGCTGTGGATAAGCGAATGTCATACTTCAGGAGGTGAGCAAGTTCTTTCGCAAATGCTGAAGCGAACTGGGAACCTCTATCCAAGATGATGGAGTCATGGAGACTGAAATGTCTGAAGACATTGTGGAAGAATAAATTGGCTATGCCTGCTGCATCGATGGATTTGGAGCATGGAATGAGGATTACCTCCTTCGTAAGGCCATGGTTGACCATGACCAAGATAGAGTTGTGACCGTGGGAAGAGGGAAGGTCTGTGATCAGGTCCATGGACAATTGTTTGAATGGAAGAGCAGTCACAGAAGGGATGGGAGACAAAGGGGGAACTGTGGGATGGATGTTAACCTTGTTCTGCTGGCAGGCGGCACAGCCATCCATGAAGTGTTTGATAAAGGAAGAGAGGCCCAGCCACCAAAAGTCATGTTCCAAAATGGCTTTGGTGTGGAAGATGCCCATATGTCCGGAGAGAGGTGAGGAGTGGATGGAGTAAAGGAGAGTGGAATGAGCTGAGGGGGGAACATACATACGGCCCTTAAAATAGAGGTGTCCGCTGTCAAAAGACCAGTCTTTGAGGGAGGAACAAGTGAACAGGGGGGAGTCCTCATCGAGGGCTACTAGAGCTTTTAAAACGAAGGGGTCTGAGGAAGAGGAAGATTGGATATGACGCATGAGGGACAGATCAAGTGCATTGAGAATGACCAGGTCCAGTATGATGGAAGAGTTGACGTTGTCTGCCAAGGTGTCGACGTCATCTCGTCTAGAGAGAGCGTCAGCAGGGCCCATCTGAGAGCCCAGAGTGACAGCCCAGACAATGTCAAAATTCTGGAGAAAGAGGGCCCAGCAAGCCTGTCTGCAGGAGAGTTTACGGGGATCTCGGATGTAGGAGAGATTTTTGTGGTCGGTGATAATGGTGACTGGATGCGAAGTTCCCTGGAGATAATGTTTCCACTCAGCTAACGTGTAGATGACCATGAGGAGTTCACGATCATATATGTCATAGTTGCATTCAGCAGGGGAGAACATTTTGGAAAAATAAGTGCAGGGATGCTTGTCTCCATTGGCATCACACTGCATGAGGACAGCACCTGTGGCTAGGAGGGAGGCATCTGTCATGAGGAAGAAGGGCTTGGATACATCTGGGATTGTAATGACCGGGGTGGAGGCAAAGATGTTGCAAAGTCGGTTGAATGCTTGCTGTTGTAATGGGGACCAGACCCAAGGCTGGTCTTTGTGGGTGAGAAGGGTGAGGGGAGTGACGATGTTTGAGTAGTTCGGGATGAACTTTCGGTAGAAGTTTGCGAACCTGAGGAATGATCAGACCCCCTTGATGAAGGTAGGGGGTTTCCAGTCCTTGATGGCAGTGACTTTCTTTGGGTCCATGCGGATAATTCCTTGGCCGATGATCATCCCCAGGTATCGCATAGTTGGTTGGTCGAAGGAGCACTTTGAGATCTTTAGAAATAGATCATGTTCTCAGAGGTGTTGAAGAACACGGCACGTCCGTTCATGATGAAGGGAAAGGGAACTGTTTGTTGTGATTCCAAGGTCATCCATGTAAATCTTGAGCCAGCGTTCTGCTAGCATGTCTGTAAAGATATGGTTCATGAATTCTTGGAACGTGGCAGGTGCATTGCAGAAGCCGAAGAACATGACTGTAGGTTCAAAGAGACCAAAGGGGGTAATGAAGGCGGCTTTCCACTGATCTTCCTCTTGGATATGTATATTGTTATACCCCCATTGGATGTCGAACTTGGTGAAGTAAGTGGCATCCTTCATATCATCAATGAGCTTAGGAATGAGGGGGAGAGGGTAAGTGTTTCAGATGGTGTGAGAGTTAAGGTATCGATAGTCTTGGACTGGGCAAAGAGAACCGTCTTCCTTTTTGACAAAGAAGAGTGACGAGGCTTGGGGGGGAGTGAGAAGGGACAATTCGACCAATCTTTAGGTGTTCATTGATTATTTTTCGACATTCCTCCTTTTCTAAGGGATTAAGTGGGTAAACCTTGGCGACCTTTGGGACGAAGGAGTCTTTGAGTTCTATTTTGTGATCAAAGGGACAGTGAGGTGGGAGTTTTTCGAAGAGGGTTTCCGAGAAGACATCTGCATAATCCTTGCAGAAGCCTGGGATGGTGTTCTCAATTGGCTTATCGATTTCCATGGATTGTATTTCTTCACCAGGGGTTCCTTTCGAGGGAGGATACTCACGAAGAGACCTCTCAACCCCTTGGGGATACCTTTGGAAAAGGAGTTCAGTGATTTCAAGATCCGGATCGGCCGAGTACCCATGCAAATTGTAGCTGTTGTTGGGATGTTTTATGGTAATTGAGTAGGTTTTCCAATCAATGGTGGGATTCCACTTCTGGAGCCAGGGCATTCCTAAAATGATCTGGGGGTGACTGAGACGAGTGACCATGAGCTTATTATTGTCAGAAAACTTCTGCAAGTAAAGGGGAACTTGGGCGTTCCACTTGATGGTACCTTTTCGGTTTTCTGTTCCATCAACGTTGTAGGCAGTGGGGGGGTTATCTAGTTTGGAGAGCTTGAATCCCACTGAGAGAAGGCGAGAGTCAATGAAGTTTCCTGTTGCTCCTGAGTCGATGAGGGCAGAGGTTTCGATGGTTTTGGCGGTTCCTTGTAGCGTAACTGGGAGACAAATGGTTCTTTCATTCTGGGGTGCTACAAGTACATTATCTATGTTAAGGAGAGAAGACGTCAGGGCAACTCTCCTTTTTAAAAATCCTTTGCCTTCTGGATGCGATCTGGGGATACCGTGATAGAAGCCACTTCCTCTGATGGCTCCTCATAACACATCTTGAGTATAGATAAGATCTCTGTCTCCTCCTTTCCCGAAGTCTTGAGTGAGTTGACGTATTCGTCCAGCTGAGAGCAAGGCGTTGGGGTCTCCTTGGTGGTAGAGGTGCGGATGTGTTGTGTGTTTCTTGGGGGTGATTTTGAAGGGAACTTAGAGCAGTTTGTGCTGTTGTGGCCCACCTGGCAGCAGCGGAAGCAGCGACCTTCTTTGATACAACGGGCTCGCTCAACTGGGGTGAGCTTCTTGATGGTGGTGGTGGCGTCAATGTCCATGGCATTGGGATCTCTTTCTGAGGTGCGAGTGAAGGATGAAGGGGTGAAGCGTCCCTTCTTCAAAGTGAGGATGCACATTTTCTGACCATGGAAGGTCTTGGCATGTTCGATCCACTTGTTGATGGTGGTGGGGATCAAGGACATAGAAAGAATCATGGTGGCAAGTCACTGGTCTAAGCCAAGCAAGAATTGGTCGATGAGAGTGATATGATCTGTGATACCTGCTTTGGCAGCGAGGTTCTGAAAGTCAGTGATGTATTGTTGGAATCCATCATCGGTGGTTCCATTTGCGGAGCAGGAGGATTTCTGGGTGAGCTTGGTAAGCTCTAGGCGTGTGGTGGCTTTGGTGTCAAAGGGGTAGAAGGTGGACTCAAAGTTGGAGCAGAAGTCTGGAAATGACTTTCCTGTGGTGATGGTTTGATCCGCCATCTTGTCGTATCACATTTCAGCGAAATTGACTCCTCAACCTTCGCTCATCTTGTTGAGGGTCGTCATGATTTTGTTGTTGTCAGAGGAGTATAGAGATTGGTTCAAGGCAAAGTAGGCCTTCATAGCCTTAATCCATCTGGACGCATCGGCAGGTTTGCATGAGAAGTCGGCAGGGAGAGCAGCTTTGAGTTCAGGTACTCTAGACATGGTGGGCGCTGGGGTTGAGGATGGGGGCAAGGAGGCTCCTAAAGCGAAGGAGGGTACATAGTTTCATTGGGTGATGCTAGGGATATTGGGGATCGCTGGTAGTTGCGATAACGCTGACTGTGGGGTGTCGGGAGTGGTGTTGTATCCGAGCTCAATGTCTTCATCCTCGTCAGGAGGGGGTGCTATGGGTTGACGTTCTCAACGTCCGAAGCGACTTGTGGTGATAACGGTGGGGGCCCTTCACCTAGAAAGGTGGGGCTGAGGAGATTCTCGATCTTTTGTTATGCGAAGCGTACAAGGACTTGTGGAGAGGACTAGGCAGGCGATACTCACGAAGAGACTGACGTCTGCTAATCTGCAAGACAAAGAGACAAGACTAGTCAGGCGATACTCATGAAGAGACCGACATCTGCTAGTTTATCTAACAAGGGGGTTTCTGGAATAGTGGAAGTCGAAGGGAATTTGACTTAGACTCAATAGTTTCAAAGGTGACTCAAGACTACGCTTGTATTGTGAAGATCAAGAATGAGGAATACAAGTGTAGATGAAGGGTTCATATAAAGGAGACCAACATGCATGGACCAAGGGACAATCAAGAAAAGAAGACTATGGAAATGTATGGAAAGCGGGGAACACTTACCATTGTGAGAGAAACGACGTAGGAGATGAAGTCTGAAGATATGAGTAAAGCCGAAGATAAGGTCTATTAGAACAACAGTGAAAATAGTGGGAAAACGGTATTTGTAAGGAGAAGGACAGCGGTATGGGGACAACTCGGTGTGCCCCGCCAGGTGGTGCGAGTACCGTGTAAGAGAAAAAGAACAACGCATGAGGAAAGGAGGAAAATTGTAACACTTAAAGCAGCTCCAGGGATTCCTCAGACTTTGTAATTATTATAGACGATTCATAGAAGGCTTCGCTGAGATCGCACACCCCCTGAATGACCTTACCAAGAAAGATGTTCTGTTTACGTGGGGTCCCGATCAACAAAAGGCATTTGACACTTTGAAAAAGTGTTTTATGACTGCACCTCTCTTGGCATACCCTAATCAGGAACAAGAAGTCAGGGTTGAAACGGATGCCTCGGATATAACCACGGGAGCTGTACTCTCTACGTTATGTGATGACGGTAACTGGAGGCCTGTGGCCTTCATCTTCCATTTCTTTGATAGCACTGAGCACAATTACCCTATTTACGACAAAGAATTGCTTGCAGTAATTTGGGTGCTGGAAGAGTGGCGCCACTACCTTATTGGTCATGAACGATTCGAAATCTGGACCAACCACAAGAACCTAGAATACTGGAAGAAGCCGTAAACTTTAAGTGGTTGACAAGCCCGTTGGCATGCTCTTCTTCAAGAATTTAATTATGTCTTTATTTATAAACCTGGTTCTACAAATGGTCAGGCCGATGCACTTTCACATTGTCCAGACCATGGGGAGGCTGTGCAGGATTATAACAACAATGTGACGGTCTTGCCTTCTTCTGTTTTCATTAATTCTATTTCCTTATCCTTGGACTTTCTTTCGGAGTTGGAATCTGAGTCAGCCTCTCTGGGGGTTGATGCAGTGAACAACTTTCTCTTTGACCATAATATGAATATTTTCAAAAATAACAAAAACAAAGTTTTCATACCTGAACCACTACATACTCGTTTAATCACTCTTTGTCATGATTTCCCTATTGCTGGACATGGCGGACACTCTAAAACTATTCATACACTTACTTGCTATTTTTCGTGGCCTGGTGTCACCAAAGACATTAAAACTTATGTAGATAGCTGCCAAGTGTGCGCCCTCACGAAGGGTAAGCAAAAGGCACTGGCAGGAAAACTTCTTCCTCTCCCTGTCGCAAAGCGACCATGGGAAGATCTCTTGGTAGATTTCATTATGGGACTTCCCGAATTACGTTCTTTTACCACTATTTGTGTTGTCATTGATCAATTTTCCAAAGAAGTTGTATTTATTCCCACCTATGATACTTGTTCTTCTTTGGACTTAGCTATTCTATTCTGGGATCACATTTGGTGTACCCATGGACTACCCTTCACACTCATTTCTGATTGTGGCCCCCAATTTGTTTCTGCATTCACCAAGGAGTTGTGCAAGCTCCTCAGGATTTCCCAGAAAATTTCCACAGTCTATCACCCCCAAACTGATGGCCAAACTGAGCGCGTCAATAGAGATTTAGAGCAATATCTCTGTGCTTATGTAGGAAAGAAGCAGAACGAATGGGCAGATTGGCTCAAAATGGCTCAGTTCTCCCACAATAACATGCTCACTACTGCCACTGGAACCATTCCCTTTAACATTACTCGAAACTATGCACCTCGCATGGGTTTTGAAGGGAAATTGGTGGGTTTTGCCGGAGACATGGGTTGTTCTCACAAAGAGATAGAAGCGGCCTTAGAAGCCACATGAGACCGAATGATTACTTCAGCCAAGAAGAATCGTTCAAAAGCACCAGAGTATTCCATTGGTCAGCAGGTCTGGCTTTCCATGGATAAACTCAAACTTCCATATACGGCGAAAAAACTCACACAGAAATGGATTGGCCCTTACGCTATCACCACCGTCCTTCCTAACGCCATCACCCTCAAACTGCCAAACTCTATTCATATCCATCCTACGGTCAATGTCTCTCGCATTAAACCTTATTGGGAAACCTTATCTGGACAGCCCAAAGTCCGTCCTAAAGCAATTGAAGTGGACCAAGAAGGAGAAGAGCAGTTCAAGATCAATTATTTAGCCACATCACGTCTCCGCGGCCGGAAGTTGGAGTATCTGGTTTATTGGAAGGGTTATGATGAAACCAATCATACTTGGGAATCAGCTGATATCATTCACACAGCGCCTCAGGCAGTTGCTGATTTCCACAAGAAGAACCCTTCCACACCTCGCAAACTCTGTGGGCTTACCATCTCTGCTTTCAATTCTTTATTTTCCCCTTACGAAAACTTTACAACCACCGAGCCTTCCATGACTTGCCTGGAATTCGAGTCTTAAAAAGGGGGTAGTGTTATAATATGAATATTTTCAAACTTTTTGAACTTATCATTTTGCTTTTACCAGTCACGTGACCAGTGCATGTGATCATGAGAAACAATCACATGACTATGGTCTAGACCTAATCACATGACATGCCTCATGGTTTTAATCTCTGTCTCATTCACACCTTATCTATTCCCACAGTTATTTCCACTCCTTATCCCACACTGTCATTCACATGTATACTTCTTTCATCTTACCTTACCTAGTAGTTTATCCCATGCACAGCTTGGTCCATATGCAATCCTGTAACATATATAAGCTAGACACATACAACTGGATTCCCCAGTCTAATACACTTTGTTTACCACCTCTGGTCATTGCCTGGTGTACATCCACCTTGTAGGCCAGTGTTGAACATGGGTGAAAGCTCCACAATCCTTTGTGCCTGTTACAATTATTTTCCTTTGTCCATGCATTATCCTTTTTCTCTTACACGGTACTCGTACCACCTAGCAAGGTACATCTAGTCGTCCCCATACCGCTGTCCTTCTCCTTACAAACACTGTTTTTCCACTATTCTCACCGTTGTTCTAACGAACCCTATCTTCGGCTTTACTCGTATCTTCGGACTTCATCTCCTACGCCGTTTCTTTCACAACGGTGAGTGTTCCCTGCTTTCCATATGCTTCTATAGTCTTCTTTTCCAGAATCGTCCCTTGGTCTGTGCGCATTGGTTTCTTCTATATAAACCTTTTGTCTATATTTGTATTCCTCATTCTCGATCTTCGCAATACAAGCGTAGTCTTGAATCACCCTTGAAACTCTTGAGTCTAAGTTGAATCCCCTTCAACTTCCACTACCCCGGGAATCCCCCTTGTTAGATAAGCTATCGGATGTCAGTCTCTTCATGAGTATCGCCCAACTAGTCTTGCCTCTTTGTCTTGCAGATTAGCAGACGTCAGTCTCTTCGTGAGTATCGCCCGTCTAGTCCACAAATCCTTGTACGCTTTGCATAACAGTGCCAGAAGCTGTGTACTCTGAAAGACATGTCCCGAGCCTTGTGGTTTGTCGTTCGCAATAGATCATAACAATAGCTAAAGAGATAGGGAAAAAGAGTAGTAGTCCAGTGAATCATAACACCATCTGACTTTGACCATCTGACTTTGACCATCTCACTCTGACCATCTGACCATCTGACCATTTGACCATCTGACTTTGACCACCTTACTCTGATTATCTGACCATCTGACTTTGACCATCTAACTCTGACCATTTAACCATTGGAAATTTGTCCTTTTCATGCATGTAAGAATACTATATACAATTAGCATAAGAGCTTACTATCTGACTATCTGACCATCTGATCATTTTGGGGCCCCAAGATAACAACTCATATGGATAGTACCTTATCACTACATACTATTGTACCCCCCACCCCCCTGTCAAATGTTGATTCTTTTGTTCTATCTAGATGCTGGCATGGTGAAGACAAATCATTGACAAACAGCAGACCAGAGATCCCAGAACATGATATCAGATCATGCAGATACTGGATACCCTTGATGTCAAAGATATAAGCAGTGATGAGATGGACACTGCACCAGGAATCCATCTCAAAGTTGTGAGATGTGTCATGTTACCATGACTGAATCCTACTATTTCAGAGCTGTTTGACTGTGTGGAGTCTTACAACACTGCATTACATGAGAAATGCATGACAGTGCACACAGGCAATCCTTCCTTCCAACATGTCTTTGAGCCTCACCACTTGGACACAAAGTTGGTAGCATTGGATAAATTGCCTCACAACTGGTACAATGAGCAGTAGCTCAAGGGGCTCTCAACTTCTGGTCACAAGATGCTCTCTGCGCACAAGAATTCACCAATTCCTGCTCTGGTATGTGTTTTTGTGTTAGTAGAACCTGGGCTGAATCCCCCTGACAGAACCAATACCCCCAGTAGTGGACCTATCTACATCCACTCAGCAGTCCACTCTGTTACAAACTTCCCCCTTGGCATTGACGAGAACTGTTCTCCTTTTTGTTTCTCTCTTATGTGACTCAACATAGACTTCACCTATAACCTTTTTAATAGCTTGGTTCTCGAATACTGATTCTTCCTTTCTTCAAACGGACAGCCTCTTTCCTTTAAAGGGGGTTCCCCTTCATGGACTCCCTTTGTTTCCCCTTTCCAGTAGTTTGCTGTGGCACACCACCTGGTCCGTGCTCCACAGTTGACCCTATAAATACGCTGCCCTTGTACTACTATTCCTCAGCTAGTTCTACACAATCCAGTGTAGTTTCTAGTCTTCCAGCCTTATTGATTGTGATCTTAAGTGCTGAGACCCTTATTCACTCTATGAGACTTCGACCTACTCCTATAAATGGTCACTACAGCTAGAAGCTACATGTTACGATTTGTCTGGGACTACCTTTTCTTTTCCTAATCTTCATTAGCTATACGCTGTATTTATACGAGTCGCTCGTTCGACTCCCGCCTCGTACGCTTTTCTTTCCACTCTGTCTCACGTGACCTTATCCAGTCGGCTATTGCCGTTTCTATCACGAGACTCTGCAGTCCGCAGTCATGACGCCATCGACTGCGCATTTCATTTATGCCCTTCTATTTGTAATTCTAATGACGCATCGTCTTCTCATTGGCAGCCATTATCATACGACGCGTCACCCTTTTCCACTTACCATACTTAGTTCTCCTTTCCCATGGTCCGTGCGCAGATCCCTTACGTATAAATACCTGCGCCCTCGCAGTAGAGATCCCTAGCTTAGACCTCCCTTGTCTTACCTAGTAATCCCTGCAATCGACAAGGTCCTTGTACCTTCATTCCTTCGTCCCTTGTCTCCGCTCGCTCGCTACGCGTTCGTCTTCACGACCGTAGACCCCTTGAACCTGAGGACGGTCGGTATTGCCTCAGTGCATCCGTACTCCGTGCCTACATCGTCACTTCGTGCCTGATCACTGGACGACTCACTTCGCCACTTGGTCACTTCCCGTGCCAGTGGATTCCCCCACGCCATGTGATCGCTTACGCGTCCGTGGAATACCCTCGAACCCTCAACACTTAGGACCTCCCTACGCCTCCAAGGGCTACATCTGATCCTACCCGGGTCAAGCGTAACACTACACTCCAGCATAACACACTCATGGACTGCTGAGTGGCCCACTTAGCATACCCTGCATCGGCTGCATGGGCAGATGTAGACTCATGTCTCAAATATAATCATATCTCTTTTCAAAGTACATATTCATCATATGTCACTGCTCTCACTGTCAGCATATCCCATGTATGTTTGTGTAGCATATTCTGTACAAAGTCGAACTCTGTACTATCTATATATACCTGCAATATGCTCAATAATGATATGGATATTTGTAGATGTCTCATTTAGTTAATATTTTGCATAATTTCTCCAATATTATTGCATGACATTTTCACATTTAAAAATGCAAAATTTGCTATGGTGGTAAGTCTTACATCTGTCAAATAATCTGTTGTGGGCTCAGGTCAAATGGATACCCATAATCTTGTCTCTCATTTGACAAAGCCACATACCCAGCAGCAGAAGGTAAATTTGTTTGCACATGTTTATCTACTCTGATGGGTGTGCATATTCGTTACTGCCTCGGGTGTAAGAATCAACAATCATTTGATATTAACCTAATTTGGAAAAGTTATGAGTCTCCCTCAAAATCGTGATAACAGAACAAGGAGTCAATTTTATCAAAAATTTATTAGGTAGGTTTGTGTATTACATATAAATTTTGGTCCCTTTTCTAATGGAACGAGAGCTATAAATCTGTTTTGCATGCGTCAAACACATTCGCAGTGAAAAGGGAGCTAAAACCCAGGTGTTACCAAAAAAGGTAAAAAATTGACGACCCCTGGCACCTATTGGCGTAGGGACTTCAAGGGGGTGAGTGTTCGGAAGTCGCCGAATGCACGCCTCTTGAAAAATTGTGGAGTTTTTTTTTGTCATACCTTACCGTTGCTCAACGTTCAACCACCAGATCTGCCATATCCAGCATGGCTCCCATCACTCCGCCAACGAAATCGCTGTCCCTTGTTCCGGATACATTGGCAATCCCACACTTCACTTCACAGAGTAGTTACCGCTCCGGAGACCTTATTCAGGGACGTCCAGCGGTCCTTAAGGATCTGAAGAGGTATCGCCGGGTCCCCTACCCCACCCTTGTCGATTCCGCGTTCGGTCCTCCCCCAGAAATATCCCGTATATGCCAGAAGTTGATAGACGACGGTATTCTGAACCTCTCCGAGGATGGAGGTGTACCTCAGTGGTCCGGCTTTGTCGTCAAGCCGTCCAAAATGAATGCCACTGAATGTCTGGTCTTCGAGCCACTTATCGCTATCATCTCGAATATTTTCGGCCAAATACCCAACTGTCTATTTGAATGTTCTGCGAATCCTCACGCACGACCCCTCTCAGAGCGTGGCAACACCTCCCGCCCGGACGCATACGTCAGATGTTCTGGTCCCGCAAAAACACACTGGTTCGACATCATCATTCCTTTCGAGTTTAAGAAAGCGAGATGCCCTAGCAGAACACAAGATGTAGGTCGTAAATACACTCTTGAACCAGGCTTAATGACTTCCGCTGTGTCAGAACGAATGGAAAATGATATGGAGCCTGCATAATATCATGCGCGAGGACCCGCTTCGCCGCTTCACCTTGGGGGTCACAATCGAGGACATGGACATGAGAATTTGGTATCACAGTCGTGCACTCCTTGCCGTCTCGGAACCTATCGACTTCACTACAGTATGTGATGAACTGCGTTAAGTGATAGCCCTCAGTCCTAACTATGATTACCTAGGCAATCGACGATGTCATCTCTCTGTTTTACCTGATTGGAAGTCAGACGAAAGTGGGACTCGGGTGGGACCCCACTGTCGAGCGCATCATCCATGGGGGGAGAACTCAGTACAAGTTCAAGATTGATAACCAGTTTTTCATTACAACGCGCCCTCTTGCTACGTTCGGCGCAGATGTGATGGTTGGTCGTGGCACTCGGGTATATGAAGCGCGGGACGAGCACGGAAATATAGTCGCAATCAAGGACTCCTGGCGGGATGAAGACCGTGAGCCAGAGGGAAAGATTCTTGAGATGATCTTCGAGGACATTCGGGCCAATTTTGGAGAGAAGGGGGTGAAGGCAGCGGAGAGATATTTCGTTAGAGTCCGGGTTTACGAAGATGTCCATGTCTCCGGGGAGACTGACAAAACGCTCAACCCTGGGGAGGATGGAGAATGGGTCGACATCAACGACCAGCCAATCCTCTCTGAAAGACGTCATTCATCCAGCATCGGCCATGTACCAGACTGCGGTCATTCACCACTTGAAGTCGTGCGACGTGCACCTCGTCAAAGCGACAGAATTACATGCAGGATACATGCCCGCACTGTTTTCTGGGATGTCGGAGTCGTCCTCATGGACGTGGCTCGTCTGGCTGACAGTTTTTCCTGTTTATCCGACTCGGGACGAGGTGAGACACCTTAATTCCTGTCTTTTCCCTTGACTTATGTGATGAGTAGCCCTTTATTATCTTCACAAGGCCGGCTGGGTGCACCGTGATTTCAGCGTTACCAATCTATTGTGGGTGAAGGAGGACGATGCCTGGATCGGCAAGCTGTCAGACTTCGAATTTGCGAAGAAAATCAACTCCGAAATCTCGCACGATGCTCGAACGGTAGGCATTATCAATTTTTTTTACGCGGTACACCCACGATGAGTAGGGAACGATGCATTTTATGGCTGTCGAGGTGGCAAGTCAGACCTACCAGTTTGTGCCAGAAGACACGGAAGAAGCATCAAATCCTCCATTCCACATGAATCTCCTCCATGACCTCGAGTCTCAATGGTGGACCGCTATGTGGATTCTACTTTACCACACCGACGCAAACTCGCCCACTCAGGCCTTCGATCAGCAGCAACAGTCGTATTATAAGGCATTCCCTCTTACGTTCAACACAGGAGACCGTCTCAACTTCTTCAAGTTAAGAAACGTGCTTTTGCCGGCCTACGAAACACTTTCAGACACGTACAGAGATCGATGTAAATGTGTCCTTAACCTCGCACGCTCTCTGCATGACTTCTATCGGCAGGCGGAGAAAACATATCCCGATGTTTCAGTCGATGATGACCTCCGGGAGAAAGCCCACCAGACGACGTCAGAATGCTACTCTGCTGTCACCAAGAAACTGAAGGAGTTGCAGACTGACATCTGTTTACAACCTCTACGCATGTCTCGGGGACAGAAGAGGCTCTCAGAGGATCTGGGTGATTCGCACGTTCTGCCCACGAAAAAACAGTGAAGCGATAATAGTTGTGATGCATGTGATGGATAGCATATACTCTCATTCTCATTTGCTGTATATCTTATTTTCCTTTGCTTATGGTCGCTACCTGTACCTGCTATCAAACACGTTATCGGGCATTTTGTACTCGAGTGAAACCTGAGTTTGTCGCCGATGGACGGATGAAATGACACTATCATTCCCGGTCTTATTAACAGGTGCCACGACTGAGTTTGCTACCCTTTGAGAACAACACGAACACGACAGCGACAGTAGTACGGGCAAGACCGCAAGTGAAAGCGATATATGGCTGTATCACAATGAATGACAGATCCCATACCTGCTGCCAGTATGGATATCCCTGGAAAAATTGATCCAGCGTTCGAGTCCCGGCACGGTGAATGCGTGCTCAACAATGATTCACTTGGACTCTACGTTGCGTTATTTTTGGAGTAACAGTGGATGGAACGGGTGTTGCAGACGAACAACGAGCCGCAATGCTCGAGTATAAACATTCATCATGGTGGCGGTCACCTAGCACGCAATGGTGAAGTTGGCGCAAAACTGGCTTGGCCTTCAAATCGGACTGCCAGGAATCAGCCTCGGAATCAGATTGGGACTCGTCCCCACCCGATGTGCTTCCCTAAGTGAAATTATCACATGGATCGCGCAGATCGCAAATCCACAGACGTACGAAATCGAGCCTACCTGGCTCCGTCGATGAGAATCTGGAACTCCACGTGGCCGATGCCTGATATAGATACTCGAGCACGCATTCCTTGACCGCCCCCGAAACCCTTCAAGATAATCTTCTTGACTGCCAACACGATACATGGGAGGTGTAGTTGCCGATCGGCGATGTGGGCTGGTGGTAAACGTATGACTCGGTCGTGGATCGACATTGCGTCAGTCTGAGATAGTAAAGTTCTTGATGCTGCAACACGCACTTCCATTCGGCTTATTCGATGACAGGCGACGCACGCAGCATGTGGCTATAAACATAAACGGTGAGGGTCGTGATAGGAAGACAGCTGCTGTGTGGAGTAGACTTACTGGTCCAGGCAAGCACTGTCACGGCGCCCGGAGGAGCTACTGTATGTTTTCCTCCAGCAAGTGGTCTAGTGCAGCAATAATCTCCCTCTCCCTAGCGAGGGCGGATCTCGCTTTCGAAAATCCTAATCAAGGAATGTCTTCTACCGGTTGGCGCTTGATGGTTTGTCCTACATAAGCCTCCATAGCCGTGCACCGACATGACATGACATTGCAGGGGTTGTCACCTGGCCTGCCCTTGGGGTTGCCTACAACAGATGAACCAGCGCAGACAGAAGGGTTACTCGCTGCTAGCTCAAGAGCTTTGGGATCCAACTCAACATCTCCATAGCTGTCACAGGCGACGCGAGGACTTACAGAATTGGGGCTACCCACTGGTACCGCGAATGCGCACGTGGTGAATGTTCCTGGGCGCTCAACGAACGGGTAGGCAGCAGGTGATGATGCCATCAGTACACGTCCAGTGATTGAGGCAGGCATTCCCCTGGCCGAGTAATGTTGGGGACTACACTGTGACCGTCACGGCCTGTCTAATCATCCGTCAGCACGTGTTTGTCACGCTTGGAGAGACATGAGAAAAGAAAAGGGTTCGGAAAACTACACGTTGCATATGCCAGATAGTTGATGCAGAGGCGTACTCACAGTCATGAAGGTGGACGCGATCGCGCCACATAGTGACGCATCGGCGAGTGAGCGTGAGACGCGACTTTTTTCCGCCGTGAGCGTACCAGAGAGCAAGGTGAAAGGTTTCCATCGCTTGACCGAATAGCCTTGTCTTTGGCCACTCCGCCTCACACGAGCTTGGATATATTATGCATTTCCTATCACCTGAGTCAGAAACACCAGGTCTCTAAATAATAACAATAACGATTATAACGATTATAAGCACACACCAATTGATGTGACGGGATTGATGTTCGTCCATCGTGAACTCTCGCAACCGATGACACAGAACGAGAATGCAAAGACAATCGCTGTCCGAGCACATCAGTTATGTACGACCACCTGCTAGCAGTGACAGGGATGCTAGGGACCGAAGAAGCTGAAAAGCGCATCAGAACATGAGTGCAAACAGTCGAAGAACAGGAAGGAAGCAAACTCACCAGGAAAAGCTCCAGGTGACTGTTGGGACTGCCAGCGCGGGCGAGAGAAGGGGCGGTTGCGACCGTCATCGCCATCACCGTCACTCCCCATCATCGAGTATGTGATCCGAAGCGTGCACGCTTTCTTGGATAGAGGA
>JBBPRF010000533.1:0-20906 GCA_038092875.1 Lanmaoa pseudosensibilis | reverse complement strand
GAACTTCCCCCCTGGGACCCACCCATTGACGGATGGAACACAGATCCCGCCCCCTGGGACCCCCCCCACTGAAACAGCACCCTCTTCTGCACCCATTGGAGCAATCCTTCCTGACAGAGCTCCCTCCGGCCCCGACCCTGCCTTTCTAGTGTGGCCTGGACTCCCCTATGTCCATCCCAATCCAGCTCTCGCCCAATTCCCAGGGGCCTTTTATCCTCCCCCACCAGATCAGATCGAAATTGATGCCATGATCACAGCAGCTTTAGCCAATGAATAGATACTGATTCCCTCTCCCTCTCTCACCTGTATATATAAAAAGTACCTCTTTTCCAGCTCACTTTCCTCCCATCCTCTTTTCTCAGTGTTACAATTCCTTCTATGTCAAACCCAAACTTCTTTTGCTCCCTTCTCCTTTCCCTTACTCCTCTCCAAAGACGAATTCTCTTCGCCTCCCTCCTAGACAACCCCACTGTCACGGTGAACCTCCCTACCTTCCCATTTTACACCCCCGTCCATGCCCAGCTAGTACATGTTTACCTCACTCTCTCCTCCCTTCGTTTCTACCTTTGACGGCTGTTCTACCAAGATCGATATGATCTTATGCTTGCAGCTGCGGCGCTCCAGGACCTAGAGGAGTTACGGGCTAGCACCCTCGACCTCCTTAACAGAGCAGGTTTTATCTTGGTTGTCCTTGCACTCCCCTCTTCTTACTATGTGGACGTTCTACCTCCCTCGCTGATCCGGTTGCTGCAGAGCGAGGATTCTTCCGGGTTGCCTCTCCCAGACCATCTGACCCCATCAGCTATTCCAATGATGGCGAACAACCCCAATCCTCTCCCTCTTCTGGACGTCACTCCCCTGTTGGACAGCCTCTTAACAGGGCTCCTTCCTCTGCTTCATCTCCTCCTCCAGAACCTGCCTGTTTCTCCTGCAACAACCCAGGTCATACTTACCAGCATTGCCCCAGCTATCGGTGCGCCCATTGTGGGCATAACACTCCTGGCCACACCCAATGGGCCTGTCCTGCTAGACGATGCATTTTTTGTCAGAGACCTGGACATTTTAGTCATCAATGCCCAGCCAGGAATGGAGATTGAAATGTGGCAAGTGAGGTCACTTCCCATCTACTTGGGGGGTAATGTTACAAACTTTCCATATGGCATTGACGAGAACTGTTCTCCTTTCTGTTTCTCTCTCATGCATCTCAACCCAGACTTCACCTACAACCTTTTTGATAGCTTGGTTCTTGAGTACTGATCCCCCCTTTGAGAACTTTCAAATGGACAGCCTCTTCCCTTTCAAGGGTTTTCCCCTCTACGGACTCCCTTTGTCTCCCCTTCCAGTAGTTTGCTGTGGCACACCACTTGGTCTGTGCTCTACAGCTAACCCTATAAATATGCTGCCCTTGTACTACTATCTCTCAGCTAGTTCTATGCAATCCAAGTGTAGTTTCTAGTCTTCCAGCCTTATAGATTGTGATCTTAAAGTGCTGAGACCTCTATTTGCTCTATAAGACTTTGACCTACTCCTATAAGTGGTCGCTATAGCTAGAAGCTATGCTCCAGCGTAACAGTAGGAAGGCCTCCATCCACAAATGCTTGTCTGTCATATGCTCTTTGCTTATTGATGAGCTTCTTTCCTTCCTGGTGATGCCAGCTGTCCAATGGTCTAGGCATTGATGGATAGTCCCTGTCTAAGATCTTGCCATGTCTCCTGAGGTCTTGTACTATGAAATGCAAGCCATAATCATAGTGTTGTAGATCATCACAGAGATTATTTTTGGAAGCCTTCCATAAGTGATCAGGGTTCACAGAAGAGCAATGCACCAGAATGATGACAAAAAAACAATGCAATTGATAGCCTATGCTGAAATGAGCAGCCATTCTCTATCATCCTGCAAGAAACCATGTGCATGGCAGGCCTTTTTGAAGAAATCATGAAGATGTCAATTAACAATTTAGAGATTTTCATAGAAGGTAGCAGCTATGTATGAGAAGAAGTGATCAATGTTGATCTATCTATGCATAATAAACATTCTCACCTTTGACCACAGTGAGTAAAAGACCCAAGTAGAATGTCTCTCCAGTAGTGGTAGGAACGGAATACATGTGTACAATGGCCTTGTATCTTTGACACACAGTTCATACAGTACATTGCTTGTTCCAAACAATTCTCTTGGAAAACTTCTGGTAAAGATGGTTGTGTGCTCCAGCAGCAATGAGATCAGGATCCTGATTTGCCTTGAACCATCCAAGAAGTTGAGTATCCTTGGCATTGTTGATGACCTCTTTCAAGTGGACTTTAGCATAAAAAACAAAATTCTGCTGACCTGGCAGATGAACTGAAATATAATAGATGGCTGGCCATTACATGTGCATAGGGAACTCAAACATGTTATGGCAGGCTTGTGTGGGGAAGATGTATTTGGCATCAAGATAAGAGCAAATCTCATTATGACCTTCTGTTTGGTTGGTGGTATGATTAGGACCTTTGTATATGTACTTGTAGATATACTTGATGGCCTTGATAGGGCTATAGACTTCCAGATTGATGTGATAGTCACCAGCTCCTAATGAGGTACGACATGTCTGTTGTCAAAAACATCCTGCCTCTTTTGAATGGTCCTGCCATTTTCAGGGTAAGCATAGTCATGATAGCCATCCTCCTTCATCATGATGTGTGGGAAGAGAAGGACTTGGGAAGGCACTTTTTGTTGATATTGTTTTCAATACACCTCTGAGGAGAGCAAGGACCATAAAGCATAAATTGGGTGATGGCAGCATGAAGTTGGGGGTGGATCTGAGAATCTGGAATCTGGGTAGAGATGATAGTATCAATTTGTTCCACTGCATGAATTTTATGGGGCTTCTGCAAGAGATACATGCAGGGAAGACTATATTGTTGATATCCAATGGTGTAGACAACCAAGGTTTGTTGTTTGGCATGGAACACTGTTTTCACCAAATTAGACCTATCCACAGCAGTTTGACCTATTGTCATGCATGGTGGTCAGATTGTCATCAAATGCAATATGTGAAAAAACCAACCTGGAAGCACATTCTGAGTGATCTCTGGCCAGCTTCCATTGTCAGTTATGGTGAGAAAAAGGCCAGGCTTTCTGTATTTGCAACAGATAGCCAAAGGGTCCTGAAGGAGCTCTTGCATATAGCAAGGACCACCCCTTTGAGTGGAGGAAAGGAGCATACATCCAACTTGAGCCATATCTTGAATACCACATGAGTCATGCAGTCTTGCAATCCTTGATAGAGATCAGCCCAAGTGAGATTACACTGGTCAATGGAAGCCCAGCCATCACAGATCAACTGCTGGAAGAGTCTATCATCCTTGAACAGATTGGATGGTTCTATGTCCACTGGCCACACATGCAATCTATAAGCATGTTAAAGAAGTTGGGTGATTTTTTTGGAGTGATGAGAACAGCAATTGTTTACATCCTGCAATGGAATATCCAGGTGCCAGCCTTCCTCCTCATGTGGGAAAAACAGAACATAGTGAAAAGGCAAATAGGAAGGATGGAGATTGCTGATGTGACCTTGGTCACCACCTTGAAAATGAAGGATGATATTATGATTTGTGAGCCATCACCAGGGACTACATAACTATTGCAGCTACTTTATCCACAGTAGGCAGATTGTATCTTCTAGCATCATTGCCTTGTTGTAAATGGAGTTTCATGTGTACATTGGTATGCTCTTCTGCTGGCTTGGCCTACATGATTTCAATGATGAGTTTGTGTAAATGAAAAGAAATGTATAGATTTCGACTCACCCTCATGATTTCATAGACCTGCTGATAGAGTGGAGCATAAGAAGAGTGGTATGCAAATTCAGCAAGATGCCAGGATCCAGTTGAGAATTGCCTTGGACATGCCTATTAGTTGCCTTCTGTAAATCATAGATATATAGCTAAGCAAAGAAGGGTTGGAGACCATCAGGTGGTATGAGAGCTTTCATAAGATGATGGAATATGCTATGGATGTGAAATGATAAAGGACCAGATCCTTGGATTGTTTGATTGTCCATATCAACCCTTACAAAAGTAAATGCCAAAGTGTTATTATACTGGCAAATGTTCTTTTTGAACTGCCTATGATCTTGAGGGTCATCAAAAGAACACATGGCAACTTCTAAATGAGAGGAAGATTGACTTGACCTTGAAGACAGTGCATGCCAAAGTGAGGTTGATGAACACCAGATTTGGAAAGCTTTTCTGAGATGCAATGCAAAGCATGGGGCATTTTGGACATTGAATATTCATGGGTTCAAGAGAGTGGACTTGCACAGGCTCAGCACATTGTCTTTCACTGGGAGGAATATGGTAGGGGGATTGAGAATTCATAGAGTCATCAGAACTGCTAGAGTAGCTGGAGCTGGAGCTGGAGTCATCATGATTAGGATCAGGATGTGGTGGATGAAGTTTTCATGATGAATTTCTGGATATAGATGATCTGGGTGAAGAAGAACCAGAAGGGGAAGTTGGTAGTGGGGTAGGAGATTTTGGAGCTGGAAAATCAGAAGCTGGAGAATGAGACCTTGAAGCAGAATCAGGTGTAGAGAATTATAAATGAGTTACATGTTGCTGAATATCACAAGCATATGCTTACTGTTGTCTTGCCTGATCTTGGTCATAGTGTTTTGCTAAGTGCTGGATATACATATTCTCTCAAGGCCTGTATAAGCAAAGCTTGAGAAAGCTGCTATATTTGCTGAGCTGCTTGATGCTCTTGATGCTCATGCTCCTCTTCTTGTTGCTGCTCCTACAAAAGTCTTTGACAATTTAACTCCTCTCTCTGCACTGCCTGTAGCTGCTTCTCAATAACCTTTTGACAATTTAGCTTCTGTTGTTGCAATGTCTCTTGCTACTCTTCAAAAACTCTTTGGTGATGTAGCTCCTGTTGTTGCAATGCTTGTAGCTGCTCCTCAAAAACTCTCTGACAATGTAACAGCTCTCTTTGCAATGCCTGTAACTGCTCTTCAGCAACTCTTTGATGATGTAGTAGCTCTTTTTTAAATGCCTCTTGTTGATGTGCCAACAGTCTTTGATACTCCAGTTCTTGTCTTTGCATTTGCTCTTGCTGTATTTGCATCTGGTGGCTCACATGACACCCAAAATATGAAGACTCTGATTTAGACTCTAAAGACTGTGAATCCACTAATACTGACTCAGATGATGAATCTGACTTAGAAGATGAAGATATATACTATAAGCCTAGAAAAAGGGGCAAGGAAATCCCTAAGAAATTAGCAGCAACCACTAAGACTAATAGCAAAGAGTTTCCAAACACTAGGAAAAGTGATGCTAAAAAGGCTGACATAGTGCAGCTCACTGATGAAATGAGTAGACTAAGTCTTGTAGAGTTTAGTTATGCTACAGCTTACTACAGAGCACTCAAACTCAACCCACTCATCAAGGATATTTTCAGAAAACCCCTACAATGGGAGGATTCATTAGCTACTACTACCTGAGTACAAGGGGAACCCTTATATAACAGGGGATATAGCCAGAACGGCCAGGTAAATGCTACTACTAATGTAAGTAATGTGTCTACTAGACCTACTAGACCTTTCTACTATTGCTTTGGGTGTGGGAGCCACAAGCACACCATCTGATGGTGTATAAATGTCCAAGAATTAGTAAATAGAGGTAAATTAGTAAGGTATAGCCTGGGGCAAATTTGCTTACTAAATATGCAACTGCTCTGTTGAGAGGGTGGTGAGACCCTAATTGGGGCCTACAATGAGTATAAATGACAAAATACACATGCATGGGGAGATGCTCACCTTGTTATGATTGATCCAGTGCAATACCAGCACAGATCTACCTACTACACCCTCCTCGAGATGGATGACCAACTTGATGATGGTGAGGATGACCAATTTGACCTTGATGATGATGATGCTGATGTGTATGCATATGTAGCTAAACAAACAAACAAAAGAATTAATAGTATTGCGTGAAAGGAGGTGATGGACAGGGTATACTTACCTGCATTTAAACAAAAACCAGTGCAGAGTGAATCTATTAACACCCATCAAACCCCTTGAAAGGGGTGGAATGAAGTAGTAATGAGAAGCAAACAACTTACTGATAAATGAAATAAACCAGGGGGAGGAAGAAGTGAAAGGACCTAAAACTGAGTTGCATTAAGGTGAATCTCCTGGGAAAGGACCTGACTGGTTAGCTACAACACCACACAATGACAGTAATGCACCTTTCAATAATGTTTCCCAGCAGGGGGGACACTGTGCTCCCCTAGTGGGAGCAACAAAAGAGAAATGCCTCGTTCAGGCAAAAAGAATGAGGAATGTTGATATAAAGGATGGGAGAGTTCCAAAATGAAAGGGGACTGACAGTGGAGATAAAAAGGTGACAGGAAGTGCCAGTCCTTTAAAATTTGAGGTCCATGCATCCAATCCATCTATATATGAACAAATTAAAACTTTGCAAAATATGACTCAACACTTAAACCTATCTATGGAAATTAATGTTATTGTGCACCCCAGTAAATTTTACAGCTGGCAAAATTCTTGGATCTTCCTAAGAATTGAATGCAATCTTATCTGATCAGATCAAAATCAAAGCTATGAGTGGCAATGCCACTCCAGATCATGTGAGAACCTTGTTAGTGCATGCACCACTCATTTGAGTACTGGCATAGATTGGCACTTGGACCTACTCAGCAATTATTGACACTGGCAGCAAAGTCAATAGTATTAAGTGACATATATGGGAATTGCTACAGGTGCCTGTCAACATAACTGAGACTATGGAATTATACAATGCAAGCAAGGGAACAAGTATACTAAATGAACCAATACTCAGGTTAAAGATACTTGTAGGAGATCTAACCACCAAAAGTGAGTTTTGGATATCAGATGATATATCACCTGATGTACTATTAGGCCAACCATGGCAGCATGGGCATAAGGCTTCTATAAGCAAAAGACCTAATGGAACATACCTCACATTTAATTGTGTAAACAATAACCCAAATAGGGTAATGGAACTCCTAGTTTTATCAAATAAGGAAACTACTGACCATAGACCTAATCACAAACCCAATATGGGAACATTAGTCAGCAAGTTGCATGACACTACTCAGACCTATTATGAACAAGTCACAATGAGTCACCCCAGGGGCAACTTCTTAACAAGGGCTGACTGTTTAATTGATGAAATCTCTAGTACTGTACAATATAACATACTAGCAGAGAATGTGTATACAAGAGACATGAGTACAAGAGAATCCACACCAGACAGTATTTACAAAATGAGCAATCTACTTGATGCTTACCTAACTATATTCCAACCTGATCCTGATCTTAACCCCTATGGCTTACTGCCCATAGAGATTGATAACTCAAGGATGGGTGATGATTTCAGTGTAGTTGTGCATGCTCCATTTGGTAACTGCCCAGCTGATCTCATAGCTCTAAATGCCAGGCAATTTACAACACTGGGTTCAAAATTTGGCAGCATTGACAGCAAGTATGCCCTCAATTACATAATCCATATGCCACTTCTGTCACCATTTGTGACCTTACCACATCACATGACCTTGCTGAGCACCACATTATTTGATGATGGGTGCAAGATCCAATCACTATTACTATATGCAATATACTTCTGCTGAGAAGGTCATACTGGACCCTTCCTACCTCACTACTTTTGTTATGCTCGACCCGGATAGGATCAAACGTAGCCCTTGGAGGCATAGGAAGGTCCTAAGTGTCAAGGGTTCTAGTGTATTCCACGGATGCGTAGGCGATCACATGGCGCGGGGGAATCCACTGGTATGTGAAGTGACCAAGTGGTGAAGTGAGTTGTCCAGTGATCAAGCATGAGGTAACAATGTAGGCACGGAGTACAGATGCGCTAAGGCAATACCGACCGTCCTCAGGTTCAAGGGATCTACTGTCGCAAAGGTGAACATGTAGTGGGCGATGGGTGACAAGAGACAAAGGGACAAAGGGACAAGGACCTTGTTGATTGCAGAGATGCTAAGGTAAGACAAGGGAGGTCTAAGCTAAGGATCTCTGCTGCGAGAGCGCAGGTATTTATATGTAAGGAGTCCGCACATGGACCATGAGAAAAGGTAACTAAGAATGGAAGTGGAAAAAGGGTTAATGCATCGTACGATAAGAGGAGCCAATGAGAAGACAATGCATTACTAGAATTACAATTGGAAAGGTGGAAATGAAATACGCAGTTGATAACATCATGACTGTGGACTGCAGAGTCATGTGGAGGAAACGGCAGTTGCCAACTGGATAAGGTCACATGAGACAAGGTGAAAAGGAAAGCATATGAGGCAGGAGTCGAACGAGCGACTCGTATGAATACAGCATATAGCTAGTAAAGTCAAAGAACAAAAAGGTAGTCCTGGATGAATCATAACAACTTTCATGTCTTCAAGTCCCTTTGCTTCCACAGCCTCATGACTAAACTCTTCCCCCCATTTTTGGGTGGGGGAGACATCTCTCCTCTCTCTTTTTCTTCTGCTACTGGCCATCCCTCCCTCCTCAAAAGCATAACTAAGAAGGTGTATGTAAATCAACACCACAAAAATCAGGATGCTGCTAACCAGAAGGAAGCTGTGAGGTATCACAAGGAGGTAAAGGAAAATGGAAGCAGTAAGTGGAATTTCCCCTCACCACTTAGCTACTCACCCCCACCTTTACCAGAAAGTTCTTCTTGCTCTGACCTATCCAGCACCAGGAGAGGTTTACCTCTTCTTGACATTCTAATCATTGATGTTTTCAAGCTGGCTGGTAATATTATCATTACCAAGCCTTGTGATTACCAATGCCCACCCTCTCCTTTCTCATTAATTAGCTCGATGAGCTCATCCTCTGGCTCTTCAAATTTCTCTGATGACCATCTCCTCTGGGAATATTGCAGTAGTGAGTCTGATTACCTGGATCCCACTTCCAGTAAGGATTCCACTCCCTTTAAGAGCATATGACTCACCAATCCCACTCTTATCACTTCCATTTTGACCCTACCAAGGTGTGCAGCATTGCTGCCCATTATTTCCAGGATATTCTCTTTTATCAGGGAGTATTTAACACTCAAGAAAGCTTCCATTGGATCAGATTGACTACCACCCAGTTACCTCCTCCACTCGAGGATGATCCCAACTACACCCCCATCCTCTTTGCTGGGAAATTTGAGGTTGTATACCTCTCCATGGTCTTTTATCATGCACAAACCCTCTATTGGGACCTCAAGGGGTACCAACAGAATCAATGCAATCAGGACAGCACAACTTGCAGTAAGCTACTATCTAGGTACCCCCCTCTATTTATTACAGACACCTTTCTACTTATAACCTCCACATCTATCAATCCAACATGCACCCTCCTGACCTTGTCCCCTCCCTTCATTGTTTGCATTCATGCAGTCCTATAACCAGCTCTATCCATGAAGTGCCTTAGCAACAAGATATACATCCTAGGCTTAGATGGCCAACAAGCTGCACTGCTGTTTCTCCATTAGGGGGGATTTTTCCAACATTGTGCCCCCTCTGCTAACCACTCTTCACCCTCAGTGAGATGAGGTACCTACAATCAGCCTGCAGTATATCAATAAGTTAGTGGAGAATGGTGGGGGAAAATATTTTACTTGACACTTTTCTCAGGTGGGTTGAGTGGATTGAGAGGGCTGAGTGTGTTGAGCGGTGTTGAGTGTTTTGCATTTTCCACGTGGATTTCCTCTTTTGTCCACCAAAAACCATGTGGCTCAGCTATAGGGAATCCCTTGTCTGTTAAGTAGGGCAGTAGCACTGCCACTTTCCTTTTTTGGTGTCCGTTCACACTTTGCTGTCTTGACTGCCAGTTGCCACAGCTGCAACCCAATCATTGCAACTACTCCCTTCTCTATATCTACACCTGTCCATATATTTGTGGAATATAGTCATCTGAAGTCTTCCATCGGCTTGGTTTGTTCTTGGTGAGTTTAATACCCTACTAAATGCTGTTTTGGCCATGATCTGATAAGAGATCTGACTGTTGATAAGGATTTTTCTTGCTGGTATGTGTACATATGCCATCCTATGGTCTAACAATCAATTATACTATTGACAGTCTATCAAAAACTGTGTGAAAGTGTAAGTCTTTGAATTAGGCACTTGATCTTTGCTTTACTATAGTGTCAGAAGTGAAAACCAGTTACTCAGGAAGAAGTATGATCAAGTCTCTACTACCTAGCTTCACAAATTCAACTCTGTGTGTCTGCTGGTTGCCTGGAGACCTCTGATACCACTACAAAGTAGAGACTGATTGGAGGCAGTCAGGTTGACTGACAGGTCTTTGATCTGTCTTTTTATTCTTGCTGTTACCTATCATTTTGTCTCAGGCTTTTTGCCTTTATCTCTGTCATACTCCTATTCTGGTTGCCATTCAGTTAACTCTTGGCACTACTGTGTAAGGCAGAGGGATTGGTGTGCATCCTTGACCACCTTTCTGAAAACTTGGACCTGGCCATATCTGGAGCTTTTTGCCTGGATTTGAACCTCCCTGGATCTGGACCTTTCCCACTGGACCTGGATTTTTCCCCTTGGACCTGGACCTTTCCCTATCTGGACTTTGCCATACCTTGGATCTCAAAATCTCAAACCTCTGATTCAGAATGTAGGTATTTCTAGACTTTGTATTCATATTTCATATGAAATTTCCATTAGGTCTACTCCTTCCACCTCCCCCCAATGTGCTCAAAATACTGCTCACCAGGCTGAATGTGATCAGTGTCAGCTTGGTTCTCCTCCCTCCCATCATTATCCCTGTCCTGCCATGCAAATGCCATTAGATATTCCTGCTACTTTGGTGGTGAGTTTATTTTAACACATGATAAATATGTAAAATATCAATTATAAATTTTCAGATCCATCCTCCTGTTCCAGTTCAACAATATCCTGGCATACCCTGTCATAAAATTGCACATTATGACATGCAACACATGTACAAAGATCAGGTCCAGCACCAATTTCTGCCATCACCACCACCATCACCACCACCACCACCACCATTTTCTCCTCAAATTCTGCCTCCCCTTCCTCAGCCACCCATATTTCCAAATCAGCAACTACCCTATCAAGCATTTATACCACCCCCTTCACAGCCTCAAAACTTTCCTCAAATGGGTGCTTGGGTGGATTACAGTGCTCGCCTATTAGAAGGATTCAATCAAACTCATGAGAGGCAGCGCAACCGAAGATGCAAGTGCTTCTCTGCTATTCATGCTGATGCTGATCCTACTCAACCTCCTCCACAAAACCCACAAATCCACCAGCATGTCATTAGTGTTCAATGTGAGACAGAGGATCAGAGATTTCTGCAAGCTCAGCAGGAACAACAACAAGAACATTCCATGAGATTGCAACATCTACAGCAACAGCAGCAAGAGTGTTATTACCAAATGCAGATGCAGCAAGAGTCATTGCAACAACAGGAGATACTTCACCAAAGAGTTGCTCAGAAGCAACAAGAGAGGATACATCAACAGGAGCTACATTGCCAGAGGATTGTTCAGGAGCAGCAACAAGCATTGCAAAGAAAGCTGCTACATTGCCAAAGGATTGTTGAGGAGCAGCAACAAGCATTGCAGAGACAAGAGCTAGATCGTCAAAGAGTTTTTCAGGAGCAGTAGTAGGCTGTGTAGAGACAAGAGCTGGATTGTCAAAGAGTTCTTCAGGAGCAGCAACAGGCTTTGCAAAGACAAAAGCTAGATTGTCAGAGACTTCTTCGGGAGCAGCAATTGGCACTACAACAACAAGAGGAGCAGTATGAGCATCAAGAGCACCAAGCAGTTTAGCAAGTGCAGCAGCTCTCTCAAGCTTTGCTTGCACAGGCCTTGAGAGAACATATCCAGCACTCAGCAGAACACTATGACCAAGATCAGGCAAGACAACAGTAAGCATATGCTTATAATATTCAGCAACATGTCATTCATTTATAATTCTCTAGATCTGATCCTGCTTCAAGGTCTCCCTTTCCAGCTTCTGATTTTTCTGCTCCAAGATCTCCTACCCCACCACCAACTCCCTCTTTTGGTCCTTCTTCACCCAGATCATCTATATCCAGAAATTCATCACCAAGACTTCATCCACCCCCTCCTGATTCTAATTCTAATGACTCTAGCTCCAGCTCCAGCTCCTCTAGCAGTTCTGATGACTCTATAAATCCTCAACCCCCCTACTGTATTCCTCCTAGTGGAAGACAATATGCTGAGCCTGTGCAAGTCCACTCTCTTGAACCCATGAATATTCAATGTCCAAAATGCCCCATGCTTTGCATTTCATCTCAGAAAAGCTTTCCAAATCTGGTGTTCATCAACCTCACTTTGGCATGCACTGTCTTCAGGGTCAAGTCAATCTTCCTCACATCCCAGGAGTTGCCACATGTTCTTCAGGATCTCTTTGATGACCCTCAGGATCATAGGCAGTTCAAAAAAAAGATTCACCAATATAACAACACTTTGGCATTTACTTCTGTGGGGGTTGATGTGGACAATCAAGCCATCCAAGGATCTGATCCCTCATTATTTTGCATTCATGGCACACTCCATCATCTCATGGGAGCTCTCATACCACCTGATGGTCTCCAACCCTTCTTTGCTCAGCTCTATATCTATGATCCACAGGAGGCAACTGATAGGCATATCCAATGCAATCCTCAACTGGATCCTGGCATCTTGCTGGATTTGCATACCACTCTGAGTAACATCCATTCTTATGCTTCACTCTATCAATAGGCTTATGAAATCATGAGGGTGAGTCTAAATCTATATATTTCTTTTCATTTACACACACAAACTTATCATTGAAATCATGTAGGCCAAGCCAGCAGAGGAGCATACCAATGTACACATGAGACTCCATTTACAACAAGGCAATGATGCTAGAAGATACAATCTGCCTACTGTGGATGAAGTAGCTGCAATAGTTCCTGATGATGGCTTACAGAATGTGAGAGTGGATCATGATATCATCCTTTGTCTTCAAGCTGGTGGCCTATGTTGCATCAGCAATCTTCATCCTTCCTATCTGCCTCTTCACTATGTTCTGTTCTTTCCACATGGGGAGGAAGGCTGGCATCTGGATATTTCATTGCAGGATGTAAACAATCACTGCCCTCATTGCTCCAAAAAGGTCACCCAGCTTCTTTGGTATGCTTATAGGTTGCATGTATGGCCAGTGGACATAGAACCATCCAATCTCTTCAAGGATGATAAACTCTTCCAGCAGTTAATCTGTGATGGCTGGGCTTCCATTGACCAGTGTAATCTCACTTGGACTGCCAACAACCAGACAAGACTTAGGGCTGATCTCTATCAAGGATTGTAGGACCGCATGGCTCATGATGGTGTTCAAGATATGACTCAAGTTGGACATGTGCTTCTTCCCTTCACTCACAAAGGTGGTCCTCACTATATTCAGCAGCTCCTTCAGGACTCTCTGGCCATCTGTCGTGAATACAAAAAGCCTGATCTTTTCCTCACCATGACTGCCAATGTAAGCTGGCCAGAGATCACTTAGAATTTGCTTCCGGATTGGTTTTCTCACATACTGCATCTGACCACAATCTGACCACCATGCATGACAATAGGTCAAACTGCTGTGAATAGGCCTGATTTGGTAACAAGAGTGTTCCATGCCAAACAACAAGCTTTGCTTCAAAAGATTTGTGATGGCTACTATGGTCAGGTGGCTGGCTTTGTCTACACCATTGAATACCAAAAGTGTGGTCTTCCTCACATGCATCTCTTGGTCTTCTTGGAGGAGCCCCATAAGATTCATGCAGTGGAACAAATTGATGTCATCATCTCTGCCCAGATTCCAGATTCCCAGATCCATCCCCAACTTCATGCTACCATCACCCAATTTATGCTTTATGGTTCTTGCTCTCCTCAGAGGTGTATTGAAAACAACATCTGCAAAAAGCACTTTCCCAAGTCCTTCTCTCCCCACACCATCATCAAGGAGAATGGCAGGACCATTCAAAAGAGACAGGATGTTTTTGACAACAGACATGTGGTGCCTCATCCCAAGGAGCTGGTGGTGCAGTTTGATTGTCACATCAATCTGGAAGTCTGTGGCTCTATCAAGGCCATCAAGTATATCCAGAAGTACATCTACAAGGGTCCTAATTGTGCCACCATCCAGACAGAAGGTCATGATGAGATTTGCTTCTATCTTGATGCCAGATACATCTCCTCCACCCAAGCATGCCATAACATCTTTGAGTTTCCCATGTATATGGAGTGGCCAGCCATCTATCGTCTTTCAGTTCATCTGCCAGATTAGCAGAATGTTGTCTTTTATGCTGAAGCCCACTTGGAAGAGGTCATCAACAATGCCAAGGATACTCAACTTCTTGGATGGTTCAAGGTAAACCAGGATCCTGATCTCATTGCTGCTGGAGCACACAACTATCTCTATCAGGAGTTTCCCAAGAGATTTGTTTGGAACAAGCAATGTGCTGTATGAACTGTTCATCAAAAATACAAGGCCATTGGATGCATGTATTCCATTCCTGCCACTGTTGGAAAGGCATTCTACTTGCATCTTTTGCTTACTGTGGTCAAAGGTAAGAATGTTTATTGTGCATAGATAGATCAACACTGACCACTTCTCCTCATAGGTGCTATCTTTTATGAAGATCTCCACACTATCAATGGCCATCTTCATGATTCCTTCAAAGAAGCCTGTCGTGCACATGGTCTCTTGCAGGATGATAGAGAATGGCTATTGTGTCTCCAGGAGGCTGCTCATTTCAGCATGGGCTATCAATTGTGCTGTTTGTTTGTCATTATCCTGGTGCATTGCTCTCCTGTGGATCCTGATCACTTATGGAAGGCTTCCAAGAACAATCTCTGTGATGATCTACAGCATTATCTCATTCATACCCTCCATATTCCTGAACCTGCCCAGGACAAAGTCTATGATTATGGCTTGCATCTCATAGTACAAGACCTTAGGAGACATAGCAAGATCTTAGAAAGGGACTATCCATTCATGCCTAGACCACAGGGGAACTGGCATCACCAGCAAGGAAACCAGCTCATTAATGAGCAAAGAGCATATGATGTTATGCCTAACCTGGGTAGGATCAGACATAGCCCTTGGAAGCAAAGTAAGGTCCTAAGGTTTGAGGGTTCTAGGGAATTCCACAGACACATTAAGTGATCATGTGGCACAGGGGATTCCACTGATGCGTAAGTAAGTGTTCAAGTGGTGAAGTGAGTCGTCTGGCAGTGGTCCACAACAATAACGACTAGGCACAGAGTACAGTTGCATCAAAGGCAATACTGACTGTCCTTAGGTTCAAGGGTTCAAGGACGAGAGATGAGGGATGAAGGATCGAGGACCTTGTCAATTGCAGAGATGCTGGGTAAAGACAAGGGAGGTCTAAGCTAAGGATCTCTGCTGCAAGTGCTAGGTATTTATACATAAAGGTTCTGCACACAGACCATGAGAAAAGGTAACTAAGAATGGAAGTGGAAAAGGGTTGATGCATCGTACAATATAAGGAGCCAATGAGGAAGCAATGCATCACTAGAATTACAAATAGAAGGATTGCAAATAGAATGTGCAGTCGATGGTGTCAAGACTGTGGACTGTGGAATCATGTGATGGAAACAGCAATTGCTGACTGGACAAAGTCACATGAGATGGACGAAGAAAGTGAAGCATACAGGAGTCAAACGAGTGACTTGTGGTAATACAGCATATAGCTAGAGAAGTCAAGGAAAAGAGTGGTAGTCCAGATGAATCGTAACATATGACAGACAGGACCAGCAAGCATTTGTGGACAGAGGCCTTCCTATCTTGAATGCTCAACAGAGGACTCTCTATGATGCAGTCATAAACAGTGTCATCAACTCCAATGGATCCATGTTCTTCCTTCACAGTGGTGGTGGATGTGAGTGGTGGTGGATGTGGCAAGTTGTTTGTGCAAGAGGAGAAACTGTGCTTTGTGTTGCATCTACTGGTCTGGCCTCCCTTCTACTTCCTGGTGGTTGTACAGCCCATTCAGAGTTCAAGATCCCCATTCCCTGCCATGAACAGAGCACCTGCAACATCAAGAAGGATGACCTCAATCACCAGCTTCTTTAGCAAATATCTCTCATCATCTGGGATGAAGCAGGGTATCAGCATCATGATGTGGTGGAGTCTATAAACTGCACAATGCATGATCTCCTCAATAGAAACCAACCATTTGAAGGTGTTACTAATCTGTTTGGTGGAAACTTCAGACAAATTCTTTCTGTCATCCAGCATGGATCAAGAGAACAGATTGTTTCTGCTACTCTCACCCACTCCAACCTTTGGGCAAACATGTCTGTCCACTATCTGCTTCAAAACATGGGTCTTGGCCAAGATCCTGAATCTGATGACTGGGCACAGCAACTCCTCCATATTGGAATCACTGATGGAAATCTGAACCTTCCTAACCACATGCACTGTGGCAATGACATGGCATCTCTCATCAATGCCATCTACTCCCAACTCCTTGCTAGAAATCAAAATCAACAACCTCTTCCTGATCAGTACTTTTTGGATTGGACCATTCTTGCCCCCAGAAATCTCCAGGTCCATGAGATCAACTCCACTGTCCTCAACTTTGTGGCACCTGAGAAGAAAATGACATACCTCAGTGCAGATTGTGTCACTGAGAGGGAATATGACTACATTCAGCCAGAAGTCTTGCATACCTTCAACCCCTCTGGATTTCCCCTTCACCAGCTGGAATTGAAGAATGGTGCCCCACTCATGTTACTGCAGAATTTGGATCCCATCCATGGTCTCTACAATGGCACTTGGTTGAGGCTGATCAGGTCTACTCAGTGTATCCTGGAGTGTTGTGTGTTAGGTGGGGTTGGCAATGACAATGTGGTGTTTATTCCTCAGATGGCACTTGATAGTGGATTGGAGAATTCCTCTGTTCCATTTCATCGGTTGCAATTTCCTATGCATCTGGACTATGCTATGACAATTAACAAATCTCAAGGTCAAATACTGAAGCATGTTGGACTCAATCTGAGTTATTAGTGTTCTCTCATGGACAACTCTATGTGGTGCTTTCATGTTGTACACATCCTAGAAACATCAAAGTTCTACTCCTTTATAATCCAGAAAATAAAGAAAGTACCAAAGTTACAAATGTAGTTTGGAATGAAGTATTTAGAAACTTGGAAATATGAATTATACTATAGGTTTGTAACCAGATTGTTATTTAAAAAGGATGTGAAATGAAAGTGTAGACATTAAGATATTATAAAAGCATGTAGTACTAAAAACTCAAATGATTGTGCCAAAGGCACAACAGTGAAAGGTAAATTCTAGCAATAAAAACTTGGATGATTGTGCTGAAGGCACAACATTGGGTGGAAACACACTAGTTCTGTTTCTATGGAGCTACAAGCCTAGCTGACTTACTCAATCTTATACTACAGATCCTGCTTCCTGATGAGGACTATATCACCATGCTGCTTTCTTCTTGCTGACTGGATGACACCTGCAGGACTCTAGTAAAGCAACCTAGCAGCTGTGAGCTCTATACTCACCAGGCTCACCACCTTCAATGCAAACAAGACTATTTCCACTGGGATTATGGTAGTGCAGATATTGTTGCACCACCAGGTCCCTCTTCCATATTCCTTTTGTTGTTGACATAATTACTGACTACCTGACCACCTTACTAACAACATCTCTATGTGAAATTTTTGGAAGCACCATGCTTGCTTCATGCACTTACCTATGTAAACCCCCCCTTTTTTTGTCTTATTTTACTGTATTATCTCATAGCACAATGAGAGGTTAGCCCCCCCCTCATTACTTCCCTTTGTCATCAACATATCAAATTGCCTCCCCTTCTCCTCATTGGGGGGGCTACATTTTTTTCTCATACTTAAATTCCTATATGGTGTATTAGTACTAGCCTTGGCTAGCCTTCTCATGCAACCAACCCCCTTTTCCTCTTGAAGTATCAACAAGAGCTCTATTCCTTGTGAATTTACAAATGAATCTTAGCTACTACCTATCTACCTAGGAGTAAGCTACAATATGCAGTCCAACAAATACAGCCATTTTTCACTTACCAAGATCACCTCCTTTTACCCCCAGTTCCCATTCCTACAGACTACCGCCACATCATCACCAACTTTGATGACCCCTCTGTTCCAGCTAGCACCTTCTACCCCAGTCCACCACTCTAGGCCCACACACTTAGCCACTGCACTCCAGAGCCAAGCATCAAACCTTTCCATGGTGTCATCTGCTCCTTGACCCCCTATCACCATTATTTTGCAACCAACTAGTGATGCAGCGCTGCCAAATCCATCATGGAATGCACTCAGACCCTCATGCCCAGCCAGAGAGTGCCTCATCACATGGAAACCCACATCCCCCAGAATCCACTCCTTCTTCCTCTTCTTCCAAAAGGACATCCAACAGGTATAGAATGTTATTGCCCACACATGGTCAAACTCCACCAAAAAGACATACAGATCAGGTCTCCTCACATTCCATGCATTCTGTAATGCAAAGGAAGTCCTGGAAGCTCAGTGTGCTTCCACCGAGCCACCACTGATTGCCATCTTCCTCTCAACTATGGCTGGACTATACTCCAACAGCACCATCACTAATTACCTAAATGGTGTTTGTGCTTGGCACATAATTCACAGACTGCAATGGGTTCTTGAAATGAATGAAACCAATGCCCTCCCAAAGGCAGCCAAGTTCCTCTTTCCCCCCTCAGTGAAACATACACCTTGTGAGCCCTACATAGTCCATGTTATATCCAAAATCTGTGAACACCTTAATCTTGACACACTATTAGATGCTGTGGTCTATGCTTGCCTCACCACTACCTTTTTTTCAACTGCCCAAATGAGGAAATTCACAGTGCCCAACATCAACACATTCAATCCTGACACTCACATCATTTGCAGCCAAGTTACTGTCCAGCATGATAGGCAGGGCCTTAAGATAACCAACTTCCACCTTCCTTGAACAAAAGCTGCCCCTCAAGGCAAGGATCTCAATTGGGCCAGACAAGAAGGCCCCACAGATCCCCAATCAGCACTACACAACCATTTCAGAGTCAATGAGACTCCATTCAACACTCTTCTTTTGGTATACTGGGTGCAGAATGGCCACTGATTCCTAACCAGAAGCAAATTCCTGAAATTCCTTGACTTAGCAGTTAAGAAAGCCAATCTCCCATCTTTGAAAGGACATGGCATACAGATCAGATCCATTCTAGAGTACCTTCTCAGAAACATCCCCTTTGATGTAGTGAAAGTCAAAGGTTGCTGGGTGAGCAACACCTTGTATACCTCTGTCAACATGCACAAATACTTGCACTCTACATGCAAGCTAACCCAGCCTTGCACAACTTATTCCTCCATTTTGCACTACTCCCTGCTCAAGGATAGCCCCACAAGTGAGTCTCTACTGTTCCAGCATTCTCTCTGTCTTCTCCTAGTCCCCTGGGTGTGCAGCAGTTCGCTGCATGCATTGTTGACCCACTCCTCACACTTGGGATTGCAGCTCATGGCTTGTTGCAGGTTTTCGCTGCCATTTGGGACTGGAGAGCAATCCATGCTCCCACCCACACTCTTCTTCCTTCCTCCATTGTAACCTCATCCTCCTGTAGTGCTGTTTGTAGCACTCATGTCCCTTATGTCATATCACCCTCAACTCCTGGTTGCCAAATATGACACTCACTTCCTCCTTGTCATTTACTTGTTATTGTGTAGCAATGTCCAAAAAGGATGGTTCATTTTCTTCTGGGATAGGAGTGGGAGGACAGGATGTGTACATGGGTGCTGGGACCCTGGCTATGGGGAGCTGCCTTCCAACTTGTAGAGCAACAGCATGTCTGGTGGCAAGGTGGGCCTCCTGTCCATGGATGTTGATGACATGGGCAAAGTCTTTGGTGAGAGATCTGACTTGAGCAGCAAGGTCAAGGAGGTAATGATCTATATTGATCAGGAATGGAATCATGTCTAACTGGAACATGGTGGTGTATATGCTGCAGGCTAATCATAGATACTCCATCTCACTAAGGATGAAGAGTGAATTAGCAGAGGGGGCATGATGCTGGAAAAATTCCCCCCAATAAAGAAACAGCAGCATGACTCATGAGCTGTAAAAGCCTAAAACATATATCTCATCACTAAGACACTCTGCAGATAGGGCTGGTGGTAAAACCACATAAATGGCATGAATAAGTCTGGTCACCCTCTCATGCAGAGGACAAAGGGGGGAGACAAGGTCTGGAGAGTGTGTGTTAGATTAGTAGATATGGAGGTTGTACTGTAAGTAGAAGTGTGTCCATAATAAATAGAGGGGGGGTACCTAGACAGCAGCTCACTGCAATTTGTGCCATCTCCATTGCATTGATCCTGTTGGTACCCCCTGAGATTCTCAAAGAGGGTTTGCATGTGATAAAATGCTGTGAAGAGGTATATGACCTCAAATGTTTCCATGAAGGGGTTGGGGTTGTGCTCAAGTGGAGGAGGTTACTAGGTGGTAGTTGATCTGGTCCATTGAAAGCTCTCTTGAGTGTTGAATACTTCCTAATAATAGGGAATATCCTGAAATGAGGGGCAGCAGTGCTGTGCACCTTGATAGGGTTGAAATGGGAGTGGTAAAAGCAGGGTTAGTGAGTTATGATGCTCTTGGAGAGAGTGGGATGCTAACTGGGAGTGGGATCTGGGTAGTCAAACTCACTGCTACAATATCCCTAGAGGGAACAGTTGTCAAAGAAAACTGAGAAGCTTAAGAATGAGTTCATTGAGCTGATTGATGAGGGAGGAGAGGGTGGGTATTGGTAGTTATGAGGCCAGGTGATGGTGATATTACCAGCTGGCTCAAAAAC
>JBBPRF010000532.1:0-20912 GCA_038092875.1 Lanmaoa pseudosensibilis | reverse complement strand
ACGTCTGGGATATCAAGACGGGAGAGAGATTAGCTGGCCCGCTCCGACATGGTGATAATATTTTGGCGGTTAAATTCTCCCCGAACGGCGAACACATTGCCACTGCTTTTCGGGACTCTATCCATGTATTCGACAGTCGCAGTGGTGACCAGCTCATCACCATGAAGGCTTCTTTATCCTCATGGGACCCGATGACTCCCATTGCTTGGACGAACAATGGGCAGCAACTTTTTGCTGCATCAGGAAATAATAAAATCAAAGCTTTTGATGTTTCCAGTGGGTCCCAACTGGCTGAGTTGCAGGTTCATAGTGAAGGCACGGTCGTGTCTATCGCTCTAGCCACCAATGGAAAGTTCCTTGCGACCTTCATAGAGCATTCCGTCTTGTTCTGGGACACATCGACGCTTACTGAGATCGGCCCAGTCATCGAGGATGATCAAAGGATACGGTCAATTGCTCTATCCGCAGATTGCAGCTGTCTTGCGACTGGAGGATTCGATGGGAATATCACAGTTCGTAATCTCAGCAATATCCTCCCAGATTTGTATGGTCCTTTCCATGTAAGTATTTGTACATGCACAATGTTGGCTTTTTGGATAAGGTACACATTGACATTCCGCCGTTTTAGGAACCTCCAAGAAGAACTCGGCTTGGAAACATCTGAAGACAGGAAACAGCAACAGCAAGACGAGCGGCCTTCCACTCCGAAGGACCACGACAACAAAGCATCAGACACGGCTCTGGTAGGCGCTCGTTACCCTGTCACCGAACGAGTCGTACTGATTCTCGCATTCCTACACAAGGATCAACCCACGACGTCAAGTCTACCTGAGTCGGAGAACCACAACGAAGTCAGTGATAATGATCTTCTCGAGGTAGGAGTTTGACCCTTTCCTTTCGACACCGTTTACATGATGGCATAGGACCGAGGTGGCGTCTGGCGCACCTGCAGCCCAATTCGACTTTGACGAGGTCCGTGTTGATTCCACTGTACTTCTGCTTTTGTGTTGACGTCTCTGGAGCCACCGTCCCCGACGTCGTATGTTCATCTTTGTGGGGTTGACGTAACGCTACCAGGCTCGTCACAGGCCATATCACAATTACCAGATGCCCTACCCATGACTTCCCCTCCAGAGATATGTCCGGAGAAACACCGTGATACTGCCGACTCGTCTGGGGGTATTCCGATGCTGAAAAGGTGGCTACAGACAGTGATCAAGAGGAGTGAGAAGAGCCAAGGTTCGCATCAGCCAGATCGCCTTTCCAGAAAGCCCGATCGACCTGCCAATCACCGATCTCGGTCCCAGTCACAGGCGAGAGAGAATACTGTACACGAAGAACCTTCCAGAATGGCTGCGGGCCAACGTAAGCGGGTGAGTGTTCTTTTGTTTGATAGAGATGTCTGACGAACCATCTCAGCGAGCGGTCGCGAAAAACATCACACAAAAACCCGTAAAACGAAAACACACGAAGCAGGTTTGTTGATCGTTAGCTTGTTTGTCGATGCCGTTGTTCATCCTGCGTCACAGCCTAAAACGGAGACCAAAGCCGCCGAAGTGAGTCATCCGAACAAGGACACCTCAACCGGCAAGCAAGACCATGCAGGTTCAAAGAGAGCGGACCCTGTATGTCTTTCTCATGTTGATAGATCACGTCGTGACAGCTGACTTTCCACTAGGAACCACGAGGGAACGATGCATCTCAGCCCTTGGCCGCAACAGGGATCTATATCACGGTGCGTACCAATTCCTTCAACCTACATTGTTCAACTTACAGTGGAATACATCAGCAAGAAGCAGGTGACGCTAGAGTTTCAATTGGGTTCAAGTTGCCCGCATGGATGCTGTGTATGAGGTCTGGTACTGAAGATGGGAGCCATTGATCCATGCGTGTCATATTGATTTATGAGTTTAGACATTTATTACGCGCGCCGTTCTTCGAGTTTGTGTCATCCCACGGCGTTAGCGTGGGTTCTTTATGTGTCCGTGGCTGAGCTTGCTGGAATATATCCACTCAGCAGTCACAGACTCACAATATTGACGGGGTGATCGGTGACAAGGAAGTTCGAGGTGACATAAAACCAAGTCCAAGTTATGAGTCGGAAGGAATGATCGAGGGGAGCAGAACCCCTCGACCAACTCGGGAACCGTCTGATAATTCTGGTTCCGTCAGGGTGCATGGGGGTAAAATAACATAGCTGACATATATTTCGGATTAGTACTAGGTCGCTGTCAGTGCATAATCTCTAGAGTCTACTACAAGTGAATAGGTCTCATTTTTCGGCTTTGAGCAGAGCTTGCTATGTACATATGGTACAACCCCTCCGTCATGGTCCTCGCACCATCGACACTGCGGAATTTCCCCCGTACTTGCCCCGTTCATCCACTGATCGTGGGCCCTGGTTTTGGACATGAGCGCCAGATTCAGAGCCAGGGCCCACAAAACTTTCTGTCACTCCAGAAGAGATTTCCAAATGAAGCAGGAATGGGAAGTGAAAGCACGTCAGAAGAAAGATGTACAAGGTACAGAGATAGGAAGGAGGTCAGGTTGACGGTGATGGAAAGAATGGTGCAGATGGGGAACAAAAAGATGCAGAGTGACAGGAAGTAGACGTCGGAACGTAAGTGGGATAAGAAGCCTGCAAACGCTATTCTCATACCGAGCACCCGGACGGACTCGCGAACGATACATTTTGCATCGTGAATATCATCGAATTGTGCTTAGAATTACTGATCACCGCAGAAGACAAGCAACTCAGGCTGGGGACGTCGACCCCTGGCCTCGCTTGCCAGGCGCACCGAGAAGATTCTATTATTAGCATTATTCAAGGTTTCTTATCCAGTAATTGACCGCGTCAGCTCACATATAAACCGAACTTTATACAATGGCGCCACTTGGCAGGCAACGCAACCTTTGTGAGGAGGCAGTCATGATGCGAAGCACCAGTTGCTTTGACCCAGTTCGTTACCATCGCCTGTCCCGAACGGTGGATTAGTATGCCCTCTCCATAGCCGATAACATACCAAGCATCATCGCGAGTATCAGTGTCACTGACCATCAAATGTTATGATCCTCATATCATGGCCTGAACAGCAAAACTGCACAGTGCCCCGGCAGCAAGACCGACAATCGCAAAGGAGCCACCCAGTGTTGCGGCGACATCTACGTCTTCGCGGCGCCCCTTCAACCTAGGGTTATGCTCGAGGGATGAAACAGCAAGTGTAGCCAGGGATGAAACAAAGCCGTTTGTATATCCCATTGTCAGCAGTATAACCATGAAAAGGATATCGGAATTTATGATCGGAGAGACCGGGGGGATTGTTGCAGGTCGATGGACATTGCAAAGAAGGATCAAGGGAATGAACAGCGTCCGTAAGAGAGACATGGCTAGAATCTTCTTGGCAGACCAGACAAGTAAGCGAGGGAACGAGCAGCTGTATCGCCCAACAAGATCCCCGATGTTAAAAACCAAGTTGTGGACTGCCGTGAACAGCAAGAAATGGACACCTAGATTCACAGATTGCACACGGGCTGTGATCGCGGGAAAAACCGCCTAGTTAAAGACCCTATCAGTTGGAGAGTAATTACTATGGTAATGAAGTAGGGACTTACTAGAGTGACTGTGAATACATACGCGATAGAGAACATAAAAATCAAGTTCTGCTTAAAATTTTGATAAACGCGTGAATTGGCCTCCGTCTGGGGATTTCTGCGGTCATCCGCAACTAGTCTGGTAAGCTCATCTGTGTCTCCGACTTCACGGTGTTGTTCCAGAGTGCCCGTAGTCGATTTATAGAAGGACTGCCCCGTCAACCACATGTAGGCGACCAATACGATGCCGAGAAAAATAGCAGAAACACCAAAGAAAATTCGCGCGGCTATTTCTTCGGCCCGATTATCTTTATCGTCGGCTCTCTCTGCCTCCATTGAGACGGATCTCGGAGACGGACCCCAAAGGGAAATCATCGAGCTGGCAACCTGTATAACACTGGTCACGACAGCGACAGCGGCTTGTCCTGACAACACAGTTTGCAGGAACGATGCGCCAAGTAACGCTCCCCTAGCGTAGGTTGCTGTACAAAGATAGCCAGCCGAGATTGCCAGAGAAGCTGTGTTGAAGAGAGCAAATGAAAGAAAAGCCGATGGTGTGCTTCGAATGAATGTACTGAGACATAAAGATGTGACAAGGAGGATCATCGCAATGATGGATACGAATACGCGGCGAGATGGAGACGACTGCGATATCCTAAAATGTGAGTGCTTCACCATTCAGTGAGAGATCTACGAACCTGTTTCGAAGTGATTGTGCAGTAAAACTGGCAGACTAACTTGGTACATGTATAGACGCTAGAGATGTACGAACTGAAGGTCGGGCAGAAGGGGGAGCCAGCCAGTCGGGACAAGAAAAACGACATCCCATTAACCAGTGCTGAGTAAAGTCATGAGCACTAACGGGATGGGTAGTTTGGCGAGCGGTATCACCGTTCCAAGGTAGCAACATGGCACAGCCCAGAAGGAAATACGCCCACTTAGTTCTCGTTTCAGCCGAAATCCACTCGCTTGTTGAGTAAATACTGTCCCCACCAACTCCGGCTTCGTGGATGTCGGAGTGGTAGGCTTGGTCCTCCGAGGATGGAATGGTGCGATATTTGGCAGGATAGTCTGTCATGCTGATAGCCCAAGATATCAAACATGCTCATACGATTCCGGCTGGTATTCGGTCAAACCCGTATACAAATTGGTTCTAGCCTATAATTAACGACAAGTTCAAACATAACGTAGTCAAGACAAAGAGGAATTATTGCTGTTACTTTCGATTGGTCAGTCACACTCCGTCACTCGTTGCCGGATTCAAGTCCCGCTCGGCATGAATTCACTACTACGGAAGTTGATGTTACTGGTAGTAAATAGTAGCATCAGTAGGTGACACTTGTAACATAGTTGACGCTCCGCTTCGGCCACTCACGGCACGCCAGTCACAGCGTGATTTTGGCGGTGATTCGTGCCATCTGAACAAAAAGACTGAATCTGAATCGTGTACTCGGTGCGCTCAACTTATTGAACTCGACGTAGCGTCTCGGATTTGTTCCCTCCGCCACATATGGATGTGCACATGGTCCGAAACCGAAATTTGGGTACTACGTGCGTTGTTGGGGGTGGAACCATATGCTACGGCAAAGGTAGAGCAAGATACGAATGACGAGTCCTCTCAGTCCTGCTTTCACCCGTAAACGGGCAAGAAACGACTGTCTCCATGCAACGCCTTTAATCCGCCTACTGGGAAGTTTTGTTCATACAGCCTGAGTGGGTTGTGCCACTGTGACGAGTTCAAGATCATTTAGCTTACTATTTCGTATGGAAACTAGGACGATCATAAGTCCTTTACATCTTCTGATCCATAAGGTGCGTTACCTGGAGGATATCTTCTAAAGATATTCACACGGTCATGGATCTGGACTGCATCGGCCTGCGGATACGGTTCCGGCTCTGCTGTTGGGGTGTCCCTACATCGACCGAGTACCATAACCTGACCAAAATGATCAAGCCTTTTGAACTGGCGTCAATCACAAATACCGACGAGCGCGGTGTGATCTACCTTTTCCATAAAATTTTCGCACCTTTTCGTAGACACCAAGATTCGCCGTATCCGAGGAACCCATCGTAATTAGGCTATGGAACAACCCTTCTGTGATGATCACGATACCCGCGCAGAATATGGTGATGAGGTATGTCCGCACGGTGTACTTTGTGACTTGGCATGGGAAGATAAGAGATAAGATACTTAACACGCTAATTCGGTCAAGACTGTGTGGTACCTACCGAAGCAAGCATGATATAGTGAGACCACCCAGTGGAACACCCAGATGCAGCACTGCACGAGACATCCTAGGGGATGGTACAACGGAGAGGACTTCTCGGCCAGACGGATATACCACCTCGCCGAGAGGTACGCCAACCACCACGGGGCGAGGCCAAGGAAGAAATGCTGAATCGGGTGGGCTGCCAAAAGCTCTGGGTAAAACGAGAGGACAGAAAGGAGAAGTGGGACATATGTCAAGGACACAAGAAGCGCAGTTGATGCAAGGCCGTTTTGTGTTTGCGGGTTCATTTTTGATGGTTCGCTTGAGACTCTGCGGTTTAGGGGCAACCGTCTTTCAACACTAGCGTCATGCACCGCCACCAAATATGACGTAGAGCGTAGTGTAGTTTCAACGTTTTACCTTGAGCAACTGCAGAACTAACCATGGTGTCAGCAAGAGCGATCCGAGTATGTGTACACGGTAGACGCGTGATAGACCAAATCGCGAGATCACACAAAGCCGCCACCAACATGAAGACTTCTTGGACCGATGGAACAAGGAACGGCTATCTTCTTTCGGCTCTTTGGTCTGCCTACGGGAGAATGTGGATGACAGAGAACGGGGAAACCGTTACACGTCCTTGTTTTGGCAGATCATCATTGCTCGTCTGCCGGAAACGAATGAGGGCTGCGGCGTGAACATGATTGCAAGGAGCTGCGGAGGGTGGCACTACTTGAGGTGTCATAGACGATACGGGCGCTTTGAATCTGAGACAGGGTAGACCATAGAAAATTCATGTCAAAAAGTTGTCGGAATCGATGTCTTTACCGGTGAGGCTTGCAGCAAACGTGTGGTTAGCACCGCCACCGGTCCATTTGCTTCTTCCCTTGTTTCGTGTCCAACCTCATCCAGGCAAGTGCACCAGCTCCATCATCATGATCATTCCATAAATTTTATGGGTATTGCACTCAGCCTCAACGAGCCCATTTTTGATGGCAACGTGGCTACTGGGACACACACCCTGGCTTTTACCAGTCCGCGCTAGACTCCGTCTCGAGCTCCTTCCTTCCCGGTTATGGCTCCAAGCGCGTAGCCACCTCAACATTGCTCTACAGACGCCCTCTCCGGCCTCGTTCGAGATAGAGACGATGCCATATCCCACAGATTACCCAGACGCCTCCGTATTCGAACCCATGTCGGAGGAATACGCATTCGTGTCCATGCCCGGTCCACACCAGTTTACCCCACTCAGTTCTTCAGAGACTCTTGCATCCCTCGTCTTAAAGGGCAACTTTCAGGCTGCGGAGTCACTCCGCAAGGAGATGATATCACACCACATACCCATCCCTCGTGATGTTCTCTATCTCCGCGCAGCCCTACACGCGATCACGGAGCGTCGCCCGAGAGGGTCTGCAAAGGAGCGCTTGTGTATATTCGAGGCCTGGTTGTCGCTCGCACCCGATCGCCACGAGGAATGGCAGTCGTTTCACGATATAAGACAGAGAGTCTTTCGGTCTATGGATCATCTCAATCTCTCGTTGGTGTACCGTTTCGGTCTCGTACTCGCCTCGAAGGGGTATTATTCTGGAAATGCAGCCATGCAGGTCGTGTCGACGCTCGCTCGCTATGCTCGACCGTCGGTCGTGGGGAGGTATTTGCGTGAAGCAGAGGATGCATCCCGGGATTACCATTTGAAGAAGGGCACGGCTCCGCCGTCAAACTTGCTCCCCAGCTCGTACAGCCTTGCCATCAGAACAGTCGCACTAGGAGGCAAGGGCGAAGCTGCACTCGGTCTCATCTCGATGGCACACTCACGTGGACTTCATATTCCCGATTTCACGCTAAATGTCGTCGCCAAACACGCTCCTGATCGACAAATGGTTATAGACCAGATTTGGGCCGTGTACCCTTCGTGGATTCTGCAGGATACCAACACCCACCCCGTCAGAGTCGAATGCGAGACAATCCCTGCAGGACACTCTGCTGACATTGCGGTACTGGCAGCGCGCCTTCGCTCCATACGTATTGCTATAAGATCACCTTCTCCGCCCACCCCTCATGCCCTGCACAACTTCATAACTTCATACCAGGCTCTCGGCCGCACCCGCGCACTCACACTCCTCCGCTCTCTTGCATACCGTCACTCGCCAAAATCTGCGTCCACCTGGGCGTTCACCGAGATGCTCCACCATCGCTCGCGACGGAAACCTATCCATGTCCTTTTTGTTTTCTCACAACACTTCCACCTCGTTGGTGTCCCACGAAAAACACTGCTATCGCTCATCAGGGGAACGCGAGGGCAACAAGCCCGGAAAGAACGTGTCGAACGATGGATGGTCCCTCCTTACCCGATGAACGAGAAGCTTTGGCCATCAGCATATCACACCGCGCTCGTTTGGGAAGCGATCGTCTCGTTATCTCCAAAGGCCGAGAAAGAGAGACTGTACACCCTCTTGTTGACGCTCGTCCGAGAGAGCAAACAACAAGAACCAGAATGGGATGGCCCCGGTCCCCGTCAGGTTCCAGAAGCCGGTCATGCAAGGCTGCAGTTGCCCCCGGACACGTACGACGCCGCTCATTTCTCGCCCTTTGTGTGGTCGTTGGCGCGGAGTAGCCCTGCAAAGGCAGCGAGCGTCTTACGGGACATGGTGCAACTGGGGATTGAACCTTCGATGATCCAATGGAGCATGGTCGCGCGGGGGTATGCACAACACGACGATCCGCTCATTGCCTTGCGCATCTTGGACCGTCTCGGGGATATTGAACGGACGAAGAAAGACGACGCTGGGAGTGGTGACGGACACAATGCCACCGAGAATCCGTCGGATGCACTCTTGGGGGTCCATACGAACGTGTTGCGTGGGTTCGTTATTGCGGGCGACGTGCAGCATGCACGTGAAGTGGAAAGGTGGCTAGTGGAGCGATTGGGGTACCAAGCTGGAGAGAGACCAGCGACGGACGCGAACATCGCGCTCTTGAGAGTGCTCGAAGACAGACATGGACTATCTCCGTATTGACCGTGCGTTGTTCGGGTTCGCCAGGTTCGCTTGTGTTTGACGTTGGATTTTTCCCCTAAAGATGATACGTTTGCTTGTACTGCGGTCCTGCGGTCCAAAGTCAGAACCGTTTTGATCGGGGTCTCAAGATCTCATGGGTGGCGCCGTGTCAAATATGGTAACTCGTCCGCCGCCATATCCCAACCTGAAACACTTTTTCGGCGTGGCATTTCGTGGTTCATGTGGACGCGTCAAACTGCAGACACGCTATACCTAATTAAAAACGCGGTAATGAATTTCAGTGCTGCGCAGCGTGCGTCACATACATACGAATAACACGATGGAACTAAACATAATTCAATCAATATCATTTGCGAGTGGGGAAGGGAGTGGATTGTAGTAATATTAGGGTCCATTCCCATTAGGATTTAAATCTGCCTGATGAAGTGCAATACAAAGAAAACAATAGGTAAGTGCGGAAAGAGTCGGTTACCGTTGGCGGGGAATGATCGATGATGATCCTGTATACGCCGAAGCGAATAGCCAGCTGTTCGAAGGATATTTGTGGGATAGATATGGTGGCGGAACAGGACGAATGGCGATGGATATAATTGGTATCCGCCAAGGTAAAAACGCCAACTTGGCTGGACAATCAAAGAGAAACGCAGAAAAGAAGTGTGTAGTAAGGCTTTTTACAGCAATGAAACAGGGACGCATTGCACCAACATCTCAAGGCTCTTTTTTGATGTTGGTATATGCTGGAGGAAGCTCGATCGTCTCTGGCTGTGCGCCTTCTTGGGCACTGCTTGGGCCAGCATCTTCATGCTGGACAATATTGACTGGTCTCAGCTGCCTTGACATGCCCGACTTGCGTGAGCTCGTCAAGCCTGCCGTAGACCCTGCAGGTAAGACACCAACTTCAAGTTCAGGTGTCACTGAGCGTGGGTCAGAGAACGATGTCACTCCGGACTGACGCCAAGCTGACGGTCCGCGGGTTGAGCTGGTGAGCGAGTCGGACAGTAAAGGGGAGCCTGCGATAGACCGACGAGCACCATCTTCATGGGGAGAAAAGGATGATATCGTAGGTGCCGTGACAAGGTAGGGTTCGGGTTGCAGGTATGGCGGGGGCTGGTAATTGGAAGGTGGTTCATTATCGTCAGGATCGCCATGTAGGAGATTGACGGGCCGTTCCTTTTGAGACTTTGGTGCGGTCTTGCGCCGAATAACGTAAAACGCGACGAGTCCGAGGATGACGATCGCCGCAAGCCCACCGACAACGCCGCCTGATAAGGATAATAAATCTGTGAGATCGAGAGGAACCTGGGTTTGCTTACCAACTATGGCGCCTGTATTGTTAGAACTAGAGATCAAGATAAATATCTGGCGTGAACGTGATTGAATGAAGGTTACTTGGATACTGACCTGCCGCCGCTGCCTCCACTCGTCATTCCGCCGCTGGCGTTGGTAGGATAAGCACCGCCAGCAGGTGGTCCCGCGGTGGATGAAGGGGAGATATTCGTGACACATGAGCTATTCGGGTTAAGGCCGGCAGAAACGGTGTACAGTCCACTGCCTCCTGTTCCGAGGCCACGGCCGTCCCCAGCAACTACTAAGAGAGTTGTACCGGCGCGAACAGTAGGTGTCCATTGAAAGCCGGTGCCCATATCGGACTCGGCATTGATCGCGCCCAATGGTATGGAGAATGATTCTCCCCCAGGGATGACACCTTGAAAGTTTACGGTGCTGGACAGTAAGACTGGTTAGCGCCAACACCGAATGAGTGATGTGAGATTACCCTTGTACTTGAGATGGGTCCCACCACAACCTGCTCGGGCTACACTGGACGACTTGATTTGGAGGGTTGATGTTGTAGGGGAAATCAGGAGATACAGTCTGACTTGCGTTAAAGCAGCTAGCGTCACTGCTGTTCATGACGGTCGCAGCTACACTAGTACCACCAGAGCCAAAGCCCGAGTTATCACTAACCTGGGAGCGGAACCGAGTGAGCATATGGCATGGGGACGGTTACGGATGAAGTCAACTGATGCATGCCAGGAAATGGCGATGCAGGACTGGGATGAGAGTGGTGACTTACGACCGCGACGAACTGTGAGGTGCCAGGGAATTCGAGCTGAAAGCTGTGAGAGGATGCATTTCCGGAGAACTGTTGGTATACGATTGTGCGGACTTCGACGTTGTTTGGGAGTGGAGTAGGACCATAGGGGATGATTAGGACGCTATACGGCGGCTCTCCTGAGCCAGAGATTTGAAGGGAGAGATTGGCACATTGTTGAGGTTGGCTTGTGAAGGTGAAAGAATAGCCGGAGACCAGAGAAGCTGAGAGAACGAAAGAAAGGGCGATTCGAGAGGCAGAGGGAAAACTGGGCATATTCCGTGCAGAAACCAAACTGAAGACCAGCTCAATGTTCAGTTCGACAACATTCGTGGAGAGAGGGAGGAGGGGGAGAACAAGGCCTTAGGCCTGAGTATGTACTATACTTATCGGACTCCACTCGACCGCGCCGGGTAGCAGCCGGATGTGTCAAGTTACGCCAAAATAGATTGGTTGCACTGATAATTGGCGCTCATCATTTTACATTTACGAGTAGTTCATATACTACCATACAACGTCGATACAGCGCAAATCCGTCATTGCGTTGGCGACGTCGATGAAGAATCCGAAGCCTCACCAAGACGGTTGCCAGCCTTGGTCGGCGTTCGCTTCCCACGCCACTCTGTAACTTAGTCAGCGTTAACTTTATTTATTTATTTATTCATTTATTTAAATTTCCAACTTGGCATACCAAAAGTGGTTTGTCATCCCGTTCAAGCTACTTGTTCGTCTCCATCTCCTCGCCCGCTCTACACACCCATTTGACCTGCCGACTTTTTGCGGGAACATCGCTATCGACGTTTTAGATTACCCACAAACTACTCTCTAATTTTTATCAATCGCTCTTTCTCTCCCTATAATGGCATCCGTAACCGACACCCCACCTAGAGCACCTCCCATCAAGTACAACGCCCATTTGGGAACTCGCTGGCAAAAGGAGAAGGCCGCCGCTGGCGTCGGTGCTTTCGATTTCCCCGAGGACCCGAAATATATCGGTCAATGGATCATTGGTGAATGCGTCGGCAAAGGTGCCAGTGGACGTGTCCGCATCGCGAAACACCGCCGCACAGGTCAACTCGCTGCTGTGAAAATACTCCCACTTCAACCACTCGTGAACTCCCGTGCATCCTTGGCTACCCACCTCGCGAAATCCGAGAAACAACGTCTTGGAATCGATAGGGAGATCATCATGATGAAACTCATGAACCATCCCAACATATTGCGGATATACGATGTCTTTGAAGGCGAGAACGAGCTTTATCTTGTGCTCGAATATGTCGAAGGTGGCGAGCTTTTCGATTTTCTCGTTAACCGCGGTCGACTTCCTCCCCTCGATGCCCTGGCGTTTTTCAAGCAAATCGTCTACGGACTCAACTACGCCCACACGTTTTCTATCATTCACCGGGACCTCAAGCCCGAAAATATCTTGATACACTCCCTCAACCCCCCCTTGATCAAGCTCGCCGATTGGGGAATGGCTGCCTTCGCACCTCCTGCCCTCCAACTGGAAACGAGCTGTGGCAGTCCTCATTATGCGAGCCCCGAGATCGTGAACGGCATGAAATACAGGGGAAACGCGACTGACATTTGGAGCTGTGGTGTGATCCTCTATGCTCTCCTCACTGGTAGGCTTCCTTTCGATGACAAGAACGTGCGAACGCTTCTCGCCAAAGTCAAGACTGGTAGGTATGAGGTCCCCGCGTATGTCGATCCTTTGGCCAGGGACCTCTTGACTCGAATGCTTGTCGTTGACGTCAACCAAAGAATCACGGTACGAGGACAGCAAACGTCGTCCTTTCTTCTCTTCACAGATCTTCATAGATTCCTGAAATCATGGTACACCCCTGGTTCAATAAGATAACCCTGGGAATTGTCTACGTACCAGCACCCTCTGTTACTGAACTGGCGAAGCCGCTTGCTTCCGAAGCCCACATCGACGAAGAGCTACTAGAATCCCTGTGCGTTATCTGGGGCAAGCACGCCGACGTCGAGTGCATCAAAGCCGATCTCTTGAGCCCCCAAGGAGAGGGTACACTCGCGAAAGCCTTTTACTTTCTCTTGCACGAATCCAGGGAGCAAACGCTCAAGGACCATGGTATCATTCTTGACATTGACGAGGCACAAGTCCATCTATCCGGAAAAGTCGTTACGAAGCAATATAGGTCACCTTCTCAGAAGCGATCCAACAGGCTGGAACCCGACACTTCGATTCGTTATGGGCGGCTGCACACAAGTCGCAATGCGCCTCCGCCTCCTTCTCGATCACCCTCTCCAAATCCTCTCGCGATCGGCACTTCCTCGCCGACTTCTGTATCTCGATCTCGAACACCTTCCCCTGTTGGTCCTCGGGCCCCAAAGCCTCGACCGGTATCATCTCCGGTTGCCGAAATTCCAACGCGCCACAAGAGCATGACCATCAAACCTGTCGCCACAATTCTCCCCAGTGCGCACGCCGAACTAGCGCGGACCCGATCATCCACGGTGACCATGCTCTCACCTCGTATCACTCAGGATTCCCACAACTACCACGCGCATAATCAACAGATGTACCAGCCGATGCATATTCCCGGACCCCCTCCTATAGCTCTGGGTGCGGTTCCGAGGATGACGCCAATGACGGTCCCGACTGCGTGGTTTCCTGTCTCGCCGCATCCCCCTCATTCGGCTGGACCGGCATTAAGTCCTAGTATTGCTCGTGCCGCTCCTATGTCCATGGTACGGCGTATGGGTGCCAGTGAAGTACGGTCGAGTCCTACTTCGCCGCGCTCTGGGGAGCAAGATACGATGGTAGACATTGAACCTACGACGCAGGTTTCTGGTCGACTCGATACAGTATTTACTTATCACGGGAACGATCCGTTTGGCCCGGAGGGACGGCCTACTATTCAGGTTTATCGAGAGGATACACTACCCCAAGTTGACCGATCACGCTATTTCCAAGCGCCGACACGTCATGTCACCGTTCCTACTTCACCCGAAGATGCTCACCTGTCTGGAAGGGGTCAAGAGAACAAGGAAAATAGCGAACATTACGAGGGAAGATATGCGTATCTGGACAACGACCCAATGCATTTCTCTGGAGGACTCTTTGTGAAGCCACGTGCCGGAGGAAGGGTCGGAAAGGAACTTCGGAATAGTTTGCATGGCGTCGAATTCTTGAAGCGAGACAATAAGGAACGGGAAAGAGATAGGAAACCTAAGGGTGAGCAGGTTCTTATTTGGCATCGCAATGTGCGCCACCCATCTCGGATTTGTAGTGCCACCGCTTGATCTGCATCTAAACACCCTGAACGCAAAACGTTCGGTGGTGAGTTCGCCGACACAGCCGACTTCACCGGGAATGCCGTCCATTCTATCTTCTCCGGTTGGTGAATTCAAAGGGTGGTTTTCTAACCTGTTCAACTGGAGAGCGCACACGTACGTACTTTGTTCTACAAACAACCTCGCTGCGACGCGTACGGAAACGATCCGCATTTTCGAGCAACTGGGAGTGACGATTGCACTCGAGGACCCGGATAGTATGCACGCTCACGGTGGTGGAACCGCGGCGATATTGCGCTGTAGAACCAACGAGGTTGTCGATGGGGCCACTGGCGCGGTCGTTCAGAAACACGTTCGTTTTCGAGTCGAGTTTTCGGCGGGTTCGACGCAGGTCGGCGGGTTTGTTGCACCGACCATCGGTGCTGGTCCGAGTGCAGGCACGTCGATTGGCGTTGGGGCGCGTTGGGGCGTCAACGGCGTCCACTGGCACATCCTCCTTATTGATGTCTCCTCGGCATAGCAAACAGGCGATGGTGGTTGGTTATGCGTGTGCAATTGTGTTGGTGCAGGAGAAGGGATCGTTGTCGACGTTTAGGGCGGTATGTCGGTGGTTGAGGGAGGAGTGGACGTTGGACGCGCTCCGAAGCCCGCCTGGTGCCGGTCCGGGTAGTCAGGGAGGGTTTTTGGAGCAGCAGCAGCAGCAGCGCCAGGGGCCCAGGGTGGGGGTACAGAAGAGGGGTGTGATGTTGTAGGGTGGACGTGGTGTACACCCGCGCGCGAGTCTGGTACCGTGCGTTGAATTTCACTCGGTTGCACTATTATAATAGGGATGTCGTACCGGAATATATAAACGGTGTCCCGGGTGGACCAGGACTGGTACTGGATGCCCTCAGCGGTGGCAGGGGCCTTGGCGTAGCGGCTGGAGTACTTAGTTAGCCCCTCGCCAGTGACAGGCTGGCCCCATCCGCCTCGCCCTCGCCCCCACATGGCCCTCCTCCGGAATACAGCAGTACTTTCACGCCGGCCCACCACACCCACTCGCAGACCGTCCCGTTCATAAGTATTCCTCCTTCATCCGCATACTCTACACCGGAGAGCTTTCCAGCTGCTCGGTGTCCAACCCATACTCAAAGCTCGCTCTCCCCCGCGTAGCCTCGCTTCGGGTCGCCCACCTGTTCCTTACTTACACGAAACTTTTTAGTACTTCATGCGACGTGTATCTAACTTGGTTCACTCATATCATCCTTGTTTCTGTGGCCACCGTAACGTTCGATATGCACGGACCCCTGGTATTACTACAAGAAGAAATCAACCATGTATCCTCAAATTACAATGCTCTGTTGGTGACTCGTCATACGGGCGATAATGAATAACGTTGGGTAATACGCATGTACATGAGTGGCATAAGGAAAAGGGGGAAACCATCTGCAGATGCATGGAGGTGGAGATCAACATCCTATCGGAAGCATAAAGAGATGTATAACCCTACCTCAAACACGGGATTTCCATCCTGTCAATACCTTCGTGAGCTCACCTCGGACGCCCCGAGGGGCTAGATACGTGGCATACTCCAGGTTCTGAGGCAGAGGAACGGTCCTCGGAAGGAGGTATTCTACCACATTAACATGACCCTCGAGTACGGCGAAATAAATGGGGGGGTGTCCGCGGGCATCACATTGTGAGGGATTGCAACCGGAATCGACAAGCATCCTGATGACCCCCAGTCGAGTGTCGTCGTCTGTTGAATGGTTGACTAAAGGATACTTCCCCGTATTGTTGTCCTCTGGCGTCACTGGTTGGAGGGTCGATTCCCTATGATATGATCGATTGGTCTCCCTTCGTAGTTGCGAGCCATAGAAACCATCGTCGTCCATCCACATCACTGCACGCTTTGAAAGGGGGGGAGGGGGAGGCAGTGAAATGTTGAGCGGGAGAGATGGTGCAAGGGGGTGCAAGGGAGACGGTAAAGGGGAGGATGGGACAGGCGCAGGTGCCGTTGGACGTGTGCGAGGACTGCGGTGTAGTATGTGAAGAGGCCGGCGCGATGTGATGACCATATGTAGAAGGCTTCCTCCATCAGCTGCCCGAACTTGTACATTGGCTCCCTTTTCAATGAGAAGCTGGAGCATAGCACGGGTGTCCTTCCAATTGGTGCATGCGACATTGTTACCAAGAGCATAGACTAAGATATCGACAGGCAAGGATGGCAGGGTGGTGATCGACAACAAATACTTGACGATGGAGATATACCCTTCAGCAGCTGCAAGGTGAAGAGGCGTTTTTCCATGAGAGTTTGGCGCAAAAGCGTCGCAACCACCGTTGACGAGGGTCTCCACGATCAATCGCAAGTTCAAACGCCTGCGGATAAAGTAACCATGTGGAAATGAAGATATAGCAATGTGCAGGAGGTTGTCTCCGTCTACCGTTGGGTGTATATTTGCCCCTTTGCTGATGAGGATAAAAAACATGAGCCATTTGATCCGGGATTGCGATTTCAACACAGAGAATAAGATGTCATCCAGGAGTGATTGATCCGAAATGTTATGCCTCATAACGGAGATAAATCTTCTTTCTGCTGCAATGTGGGGTGCTGTGTTGCCTTCCCTATTACGAGCACAAGGGTTACGGCCATGATCGACAAGGAGGGTCAACAATGCCAAGCACGCATCTTCAGTTTGAGACATCACAACGTGTATTAGACTGTCGCTATCGGTTGCAATGCTGCGTATATCGGCCCCTTTACCAACGACAGAGCAAATTGTCTGGGCCCTCCAAACCGCCGGAAGTGCACTGTGCAATATAGCAAACAGAGCATCGGGAGGAAGGGGTCTCCCAGTTGACAACAGATAATCCGCGAGGAGGGGAAACTTGCGATCCAACGCGATGTGGAGAGATGTTTTGGCGCCCTCAATGTGCCCGAGGGGATCGCAGCCAAGGCCGACCAGGAGTTTAATCACATCCAAACCCGAGCACTCATCGAGAGCGAGCACTGTGGCGTGAAACAAGGTGTGTCCATCAGCTGAAAGCCCAGAGACGTTAGCCCCTTGGCCAACCAGAGAACGGATTGTTTGAGCTCTCCAAGCGGCTGGAAGTGCACTGTGTAGTATGGCAAACAGAGTATCTGGAGGAAAGGCTCTCCCAGTGGAGAGAAGATAATCCGACAGGAGGGGAAAGTTGCGATCCAACGCGATATGCAGAGGTGTCTTGCCTTGTTTATTGTGCTGGAAAGGACTGCAACCAGCCCCGACGAGGAGTTTAGCCATCTTCAACCCTTGCTCGTCATCAAATGACATCACCGCTCGATGTAACAAGTTGTCTCCGTTTGCTAGAACACCGTGTATGTCCGAGCCATCGTTGATAAGCGTACGGACGGCCCCAACTGCCCATGTTATTGGACATGCACTTTCCACCACCGCTGACAGAATATCCAGAGGAGCTGGTCTCTGTTGTGACAGCAGATAATCCGCGACAGAGATATATCTTCGTTCCAATGCAAGGTGGAGAGGCATGTGATCAGCTTCGTTGTAGCCAGAAGGCTTGCAGCCAGCGCCCACAAGGATTTTAACCGCCTCCAAACACTCGTCCTCCTCCAAGGTTTTCATAGCCAGGTACAATGCACTAGTCTCACCGACACCGATATCTGCTCCTGCATCGACAATTAACCGGAGCATCGGTATTCTCTCCGAAGATGTCGCTCTTGATACAGCGAACATGAAGTCGGATGGAAGTGGTGTGCCTATCAATAAGAGATATACCACAACGGCTTGGTATCCTCCTGCGATTGCGAGGTAAAGCGTCGTCTTCTGAGCTGAGTTGTGGGCAGCAGGATCCATGCCGATCTGTACGAGTCTGCGTATCATGACGATGATATCCCTCTCGTACACCAAAGGAAGTCGCCGCTCAAGTAATGCGACGGGTGACGGCAACCTGTTCCCAGGCTCTGCTGCCCATTCCATAAATTCGTCGGTCTGAAGTAGCCTCCTAGAAATACGAATGGGAAAGTTGTTGTTCGTGCAGAACATAAATAGCCTTTTGGGTACAGTGCTCCCGGTAGACAAGAGCAGATCAACCACCGCATCGTGTTGGCGACTGACAGCAACTTCAAGTGGCAACGCTTGGCGAGATGCGTCAACGACCAACCCTTTCTCGTTTACTTTGGCGCCGCGCGATAGCAACATCTGAGCGTGTTGAGTCTTGCCGAAGTGTGCAGCGTATACCAGGGGGTTCGTCTGATTCTTTGGCTTCAGGAGTGCACGACTGTGTCCGAGGAATGCGTGAAGGAGTGAATCTGAAGCAAACGCTATGAGGATATACAGAATGAAATCGTGCTGCCAACCAGGCCACGGGACTGAAAGGTTATAACGCTGTGACATCCGACGAATCACTTCCCATGCAGTGGGGTGTCGTTGTATATCCGATTGAAGTATCACCATGTCCTTCAGAACAACACGGTTTGCTGGCCCGAGATATGCAAGGTGGTTGAACCCCTCAGTGAACACGTAATCGAGGAGCTCCTGCGACAATGAGAACACAGCCGGAGGGTTTTCTGGGGAAAGGGTCCATTGCTCAGTAGCGTTATGAGACCGCCCCTCGATTATACGCATAATGCGAGGCAATGATGTTTTCTCGCTGGATCCATGGACATGCTGGAGGTATAGAGTAACATAACAGATACACAGCCGGGCGAGGTGCTCGTGGGTCCCTTGGTGGTTGATGTGGTATCGCGGTAACTTAATCCGGGTAGGATCTCCAGTGAGGTATTCCTACCCCAACGTGTTCAGACACAAATAAACCGATCATAACCTGCGACTCACCTTGACACTAAAATGGGATAAGATAAGAATATCCGTATCTTCGTTGTATGTCACCAGACTCCCGCACGCGTCCAACAATGCACCCTTGTGCATGGGTCCAGTATCGGGATCCATCATCCGCCTCCCGAGGTCCAGTGTCAGTCCATCAAGCATCTCGACCAACCGGAGGGGTCGTAACGCCCCAACAAGCCACACCAACGCTCGTAGTGCGAGCTTTCCTTCCGGCGACCCTGTGTCGATCGCGATGAGAATCCTCTGGTATGTTTCATCGAGACCAATTGGCAGGTTGTTGAGAGCTTCTCGGACCTCCGCTTTAGTTGCACATTGGTTCAGTGTGTTAATTTGACATTGCACCCACCGAAACCTTGCAATCGTGAGCATGATATTCAGGATATACAATGACCGACCTTACATGCCGTCCGCCCTATCACACAGGATAGAATGAATCTCCATCTTGAGGCCGAACTCGAGGTCTCTTAGCCGTCGACGAGAATCGAGTTCTCTTGTGACATGCAACGCGATATCCGTCGAGATCGCCCCTGCCATTTTACCCATCGAGATCGAACGGAGACCACGGAGACCATCCTTGATGATCTGAAGGGGTCGACTAGTTACGAAGAGTTGTATACCACCTCGAGTCAAGATAAGGAGACCATCAAGGAGCTTCTCGACGTCCTTGCACTCATCCAGAGCATCGACTACAACCAGCGGCTTGTGACCGAATTGCTTCGCTGTCTCGGATACAAAGGTAGCGAGATGTTTGACGTTCTTGAGGACTGGCGTGTCGCCGTCCTTTTCTCTGACCAAGTCATCCACCACTTCTCCGGCGTCAATATTTCCATTACGGACACAACGGAGCAATTGCGAAAGAAGTGATCGCATGACCTCGGCAGCACTCGTGGAACGATCGTTTCGAAAATCGCAGTAGAAGAACGCCATCGCTTCTCCTCTACGTCGCTTGCTTTTCAGCGAATCCACCACGAACGACCTGCAGTCAGAGTGAGCACCGTTGAGCGATATGGGTTGCAAACGCACGCCAATACTGTCTTCCCAGAACCGGCTGTGATCAGGTCATATCAGTCACGAACACATTCAAGGCTACGGGGTTGAATGTCGTACGTTTCCCTTGCAACCACAACGATGAGTCGTTACCATTTCTCCATGACTCGTATTCTGGCGTGGAATTCAACCATGTGCAGGTATCAGGTTGTCGCAATGACAGAGTCTCTTCCTGTTTGGCGGCGCAACTCAATCCATTGAGCCACCGCAAGATATCGTCCAGTTTCCTTACTGTGAATCCAAAGTCAGCCTTCTACCTCTGCGACGAAGTCATCCACATACGATCGTCCATACTCCTTTCGTCTGATGTCGGCAGGCTTGCCGCAGCGTCTGGAACATTGTTCCTGTTCTGGCAGACTTCCGTAGCACTGCTGAATGCCGACTTTAAGAAAAATTCTGCCCCGACGCAATGGCACTCACTTTATACTCGGCTCAAGGACTCGTTCAATAGCTGGCCCGTCTTGCGTGTGATCCGAACGTGCTCGCGGTTGCTGTTGAGGTTCCTCGCAATTCCTGAGAAGTGGCGTCATTTACAAGTCCATCCGAGTTCTAGCAGGAGACTCACCAGACATCTGTTGTCAGCAAAAAATGAAAGTAATTTCTTCGCGAATCAAAGAGCTTGACTGCCGCGTTGATCCTGTCCTCTGGAGGTGAAGAGCGCAGCGTATTCACGGAGCTAAAGATGGAGTTCATCCAGGTATCGCTCTGGAGCATCCCTTCCATCTGATTCAATGTGTCCAGACACGTCGGCGGCTCATTGGTTGAAAACCACTCCTGAAGTCGATCATCGAGTGGAGGGCCATTTGGGAGAGAAGACTTGCTGAGGACTCCTAGCATACTCTCTGCGGCAACAGATATCCTCTGCATC
>JBBPRF010000531.1:0-20952 GCA_038092875.1 Lanmaoa pseudosensibilis | reverse complement strand
ACTTCTTGAGGTTCGACGTCCACACTCCTTTGCTTGGGGGAACATTGGGCGTTTCGTTTCGTTTCTGAAGTCACAAGACATTGTCAGTGTGCGGAGTATATCAAGTGAGGGACAATCAACGCACGGAGTTATTGCCGAGAGACTCGGGTCATCATTCGAGCAGTTGAGCGCCAGTACGAGCGTCAAAAGGTCGTCGCCGTCCACATCGCTCGTAACGCGGAATCCAGCGCCGCGGCGAGGGATGATGATGTGTGCAACACAGCGGGAGGTTCCTTCTCAACTACCACTGTCGATGCTAGTGCTTGTCAGACAAAAACCAACAAGATGGGCACCAAATTGCTCACATGCAGACTCCAAAGGAGGTAGAAATGTAGCGATGGGAGCAAACTCGACAGTCTTCGGCTGTTCCATCGAGGTCTCAGACCCCGCAGGTAGACGGTCAGCCGGCTTGACTTCTATCGAGCGATGCCAAACCAGTGAGCATCAGTCACAATAAATACGATCACCGATGGACGCACCGTTGGATGGACTACTATCGACGACAGTAGCTTGCTCAGCAAGACTAGGGAGATGTAATTTCCGCGGTGCCGGTACCATCGACCTGCGAGGCTTCGGCAGCGCGGAGGCCTTGGAAGATAGTCCGACACCAGGCCGGGACTTCTTGGGACTCGCCGTAGGGGAAAGTGTCGCTGACGTCCGGGGGCCGTCCAGCACCAGGCTGGGACGTGTTGGTATCATGGAGCGTTGTCGTCAAACGGTTGCATGGCTTGCTCTCTTTACCTTTGCCCTTCGAGGGTATCGGGCGTTCCATGGGTATCATGCTTTTTGGGTATCATGGGTATCACGGGTATCTTGTTAGCGCCGGGCTGAGCAACATTGATGTGGGCAGTGGTAAGAGGCTCCTTGGTCGTCTCGAGGTTTCTCACCGTCGTTTCTTCTGTTTTACCTACAGTATTTAGTGTCAGACCGGACAAGGCAGTGATCCAGACATTTGCGGCACGTACGATAATTTAGAAGTGTTATTGGTGAACCACCCGATGAAGTCGAAGCTGCGGGCATATCTTGAACGACTGTAGCGCATGCTGAGCTTCGTGCGGCGACAGGAGGCAGAGAACACATTTTCTATTTCTGAACGTAAATCTCACGTTAGCCAACGATCACGTCTCAAACAACGACGGCAACTTGGGGGAAACACACTTTTTTTTGCCATCTCTGCATATTCTATCCGCGGAGCGACGCTTGCAAGGATCCGCGCCTTCCGGGCTTCCTTTGCAGTTTGGCTGCGAGACGAGACGCTCACGGGCACGGTTACCGTCTTGACTACGGAAAGCTCTGCCCGAACGCCTGCTAGCTCCGACTAGAGGAGAGCAATCTTGCGGGTGCCGTCTTGACCCCAGTGATCCTCGCCGCCTGGCATTCCATCGACTGTTGCTGGAAGTTCTTGAACTCCTGTCAAAGATTCTCGAGGGTGTCGTCACGGCTCTTCTTGTCGTCGCCGACCTTCACGTTGTCGAGCTTGGTGGTGAGTTCCTGAACAGTCCTCTTGTACGAGTCCGTCTCTACGTGCTACGAAACCTTTAGACTGGTAATGCGATCTTCCTGAGATGCTACTCGTTCGCACAACTCGTTGACTTGTCGCGTGGGCGCTTCGGTTTCCTGGCCATGGGTCAAGCAGGTGTTTGTGTGCCTTCGACTCCGGTGATGCGATCTTTGAGTGAGACGACATCCGACGCGATAACGGTAACCTGAACGACAAGTGCAGTAACCAACTGGTACAACCGAACGAATCCGCGCTTCAGTTTTACCATGCCAAACGTCGGAACATCGTGGCTCATAAAGTCGTTCTGGTCACCGTCGGAGTTGGAGGCAGCGGGGATGAAGCGTCGTGCACGTCGACCGAGGTCGTGGGCTCAGCGTCTGGTGGGCAGGAGGTAACCAGGACCTGGTCCACATCGCTGGGTGATGGCGTCTGCCATATGGAGGAGACATGCGAATGCGGAAGCGATCGATGGCATAGCGTCCTAGTGAGAGACAGCCATTGGCAAAGCAACGAAGATAGCAGTAAGAGAGGTAAGCGCAGAAGAAGAGAGTAGATGCGGGAAGGAACAAGAGAAGGAACTGAGGACGAGGTTATGATGCACTGGCCTTATATATGCGGGAGATTGAGGTTTGGACTAGATGTCAGCCGCTTGACGACGATGACGACTGAGAGTCATACGGCGAGTTCGTCATCGGGCGGCTGACTTCACTGATAAAGTTGGAATGAAAAGCCAAAATTCAGTAGAGCTGGAGTTGGAGTTGCAACTAATTAAAGAGTTCACCGGCACGCATGTGAGATCTGCAACTCCAAGCAAGGCGTCCGAAAGATATGGGACGGATCAATATATTGTCATGGAGTCCATCACTTGGCCCACCAAGTGTATATACAGAATCCGTTGATCGAGTGGTATCTTGGCCAAACGCATGGTCTTGTATGGCACGGCCAGATATGATCCAGTCGACAAGACGAGTCTACCACGTTCTCGTAAAACATCGACATGAGCTTATCCGTACATGTCCCGACGACAGACCGGAATTAAACCTAGCAAATTGCGTTGTTGACGGCCTCGTCCGGGCTCTCGCCTCCAATCGTCGTATGAGATACAGACAGATTCGCAAGTTGGGGATGCCTCGCACCCGGTCCGAGTTTGGTGAGGCGCTCTATTGTCAGCTGTCCGTCGTGTAACACAAATGCGGGCGAGAATGGCCATTGTGCCAGGGGGGATGAACCCACTCGTGTTGGCTGAACTGTTCCTGAGACACCCGGGCGATGCTTGGCGCCTCAATCTTGGCGCGCATAAGTGGCACGACGCTCTGTACGTTGAGCAACGTGGCAGGGGTCAGCTCGGCTTGGTCAGGAAAAAATTCTGCTCCTGATGAGCTGGGATTCAATTTATTCACAGCCACTACTATTGGGATCTCCCAAGTCCACGCAGCCCTAGTAGATCGCCTCGACCTCTCTAGTAGTGATGGGAAGGAGCCTGGGGATTTGGTTGGCTACACCGTAATGAATTAGGTGTATTTCGTAAAGATCCACAGCCGTGAAGGTCGAATGCACCTCGGTATCCGAGCTCTTCAAATCAGCTGAGCCACCTTGACGTACTTTCTGTCAATGTCGAAAAGGTATGGTTGTAGACATGAGTCCAAACTCGGACCACTTTACCTCCAGCAAGTTTTTTTTAGGGAGTTCCAGATGTCAATGCCCCACATGGGGTGCCAACACCGCATATCGATCCCGATCCTATGTCGCGGATCCACCTCAGTTTGTTGCCGGTAGGAGTTGTCCGGATAGGCTGTCAATGGTGATACAATTTAACTAGGTCTTCCCTTCCTCGGGTCGGGCCCTTTTCATTGACATATGTGACGCGTCCATGCGGCCAAGATCGTTGATCATGTCGCTCTTCGTTCAAAAAATGGAGGTGCCAGAAAGGACTCGTCTCGCGGGCAATCAGATCGGATCGGTGGCCGGAATCATTCGTAAATATTAGGTGGCTGTGCGACCCACAACTTTGAGTATGAAGCTCTTGAGTATGGCAAGGTAACTTCTCCTCTCGACCGATTCATTTTCCGCGATTCTGAGGTTCACTCGAGGTGTCCTTTCTACCATAGCTCGTGGACAAGCAGACGGGGCCGCCACACGACTCAGTATGCCTCCCTCCGCTAGGTCATTCTCGTATCCCCTCACGTATTTATCTCGGAATGGTTTTCCAGATCCGCGGACCGTTGAGTTCTTTGGGTGGGATCGCTCTCTCTGTCTTACCCATGGAGGGGACAAACGAGCGTCCGCGCAGGTTGGAAGAGAAACATGGTCCGTCACGTTGGTTTCATCACAAGAAGTGACTGCACGCTTTTCCGACCCACACACTTCACAGTCGGAAGAACACAGAATTTTAGTTTTGCAGACAATGGTAGATGGGACCGAGCTGAAGCAAAATGCACGCCAGAGCAATCTTGCCCCACAACCTCTGGTCAGGTCGACCAGAACCATCTGAATCTAAACCTTTTCCCATTAGATTAAGCAATAATTGGCATGAGATCCTCGTCGTTTGACGGTTCGAAAGGTCCCAAAGTGACAGAATACTAACGCAAACCTCCAAGACTCGAAAAAAATGAATTCCGATATACATATTTTCAGATAACAGAACCCTGTCTATTCCATGCGACGTTCCAGAGACATGCAAGGTATTACAACTGACCCTGCACGCATATGTACGAGGATGGGTCTGTCTTGGCGAAACAACACATGAGCGTGTAGCTTCATCACAGACAGATAAGACGCACAAATTTAGATATTCAGGCCGATCATAATAGCCAAGCCACCCAAACTGAGTGCAGAAACGACGGGGTCAACGGGTGCCATCTCTGGGGCGAGGGAAGCGGGGAGACCGTTGACAAGAGGGACAGCAGCGCCAACGAGGCTGGTGACAGTGCTACCGAGGTCGGTGAGGACGTCTTTGGCATCGGCAACAATGTCGCCGCCTTGGGCGTTAGTAACGTCGAGGACGTTGCCAGCAGCAACGAGGACCAACTACAATGCAAGTCAGGCTTTGGAATCATGGCAGTCATGGATCGAGACGCACGCTAACATCGCCGCCAACAATGGTGGCAACTTCAGAGACAGTCAACTCAGCACCACCGGCAACAGGAGCCAAGATAGCGCTAGCTTCCTGGCCAACAAGAGCCTCAAGCTGAGGAATGGCTGCAACAATGGGGGCCTTGATCGAAGCAACAATGGTGGTGATCTGGGTAATCGTGCAGTTGGAGGGAACCATGTAAGCTGTGAAAGCATATCAGAGATGGATCATATGGATGATGTTCCGACGTACTCAATTGCTCAGTGTACGGTTGGATTTCGGTCAAAATGTTGTTGAAGATGAGAGCGATAGAAGGTATGGCTTCAACGGAGTTGAGCTGACCGGCTGAAGGAATGGTTCCAGTGGGAAGAGGGGCCGAAGTAAGTCCAGTGGGAAGGGGAGCTGGCAGGCCAGCGGGAGCAGCGCTACTGAGGGCAGCCAAAGCGGCAGCGATCAAAACAGAAGCAAAGGAGTGCATTTTGAAAGGATTGTCGGGGTGTCTGGCGAGACAGTGGGGTGCTTGGGACAGTGAAAAAAAAGATGACAAGAAGTCGATGAGAAACACAAACCAGTGGATGGGATTATATATGTGGCTTCGGAATCTGTTGGGGGGTCAAGCCCATCGCCAATGTCTTTTTTTCTGATTTTGCTAAGCGTCAAACTTCCGGAACCAGATGTGATGACGTGAAATCGGTATGTTTTCTTGACAGGTCATTACTTACCTTGGCTATGTGGTGGGTTCGAAACACACGGTGTGGAGCAAGACATATATTACTCTCGGTTAGAAAGAATGTGGTCAGTGAGGTCCGTGTAAGTTTACTGGCCAACGTATACGTCATCCTTGACGGGTCATGGATGCTGTAAGATCTAAGGTGTTTTCTCAATTCTCTTCGCGGGTGAGTTGTAGAACTTACTCTCAGTTCCATAGGTTGTGCAAAGGTCCTTGATAAGTATGACGTCGTCTCGCTTGACATCATTACCACGAGTGATCGAGCCAACGTACCGGATCATTGTTTCATCCCGCCGTTGAGAGAAGTTCATGCAAGTAACAACCATGGGAAGACATGGGTGCACCACTCGTAAGCGCCGTTGCTGGGATGTTGAATTTTCATATTTCCGCGGAAACTGGGTCAAGGGATAATAGAATCCAGTAGCGAATATTAGCCACCACGACTGTACTCACCGACCCATGGAAGCAGTGTGTATGTATTGGAATGCACGGCGATTTGGTAGACACCCTCACGGGTCAAATGCTGAACATCGCTTCCGATGACGCCGTCAATGGCATCTGTCACCCTTTATGATCGAACGCGTCATTTAGGCCGCCGACTGAGAGGCCCCATACCTGCTCACCGTGTCCGGGAGCGCATCCATTACAGGCAAGGAGTGTCGACAATATACCTTGAGGTTCACTCGGTAAGCGCCAGGCGGGAGGACCAAGCGATTGATTGGCACGTCCAGGTTAAGCTTGAGTGATACCTCGCTGAATGAGAGAATGATATCCAAGTGTTGGCAATCATGTCAGTCTTGAGTAAACATGTGCAAACACGTGCATCCGCCGCATCGCCAAGTCACTGCGCGCTGTCAGCCAAGTCCAGAACATGTCACAGTACATCCCATCGCTGGAGAGCTTTGCAAAGGTCTGCCAACCCCCTGCGAACATATAGAAATTCATTCTAGATCTCACTTATATAGGGTGCCGTCGCGACCGCGGCAGGTGTGACCACCGTAGGTTCGTATGGCGCCCAGACGAAGCTTAATCGCCTTACACAACGTTCTCCATGCAGGATGTGGTCTGCTTTATTATGGTCAAAACTACCTCATATATCCCTCCGCTTTCCCTCCCGGCTCTCGTACAGGTCCGTTGTCTCCTTCACCAAACTTTGGTACTCGTCGTAAACCCCTCAAATCTGTCCAGATGTTGACATTCCAACCAAGTACGGGTTAGTTTACGAGGACCTCACTCTGCGCACCGAAGATGGGGTCACATTGCGCTCTTACCTGCTCATGCAGCGGAAGGAGATATCCCATACCCATGCCTTGCAGGTGGATTGGAGCGAAGACCAATCCAATGAAGACGTACGCCTCCTCGACCTTGCCTTTGCACTCGTCACGCTTATCTCCAGATGCGGCATAGTTTGCGGCAACTCGACCTACTATCATAATGTTCCATGGCAATGGCGGCAACCATGGCCACCGGATACCCTTGGCTAGGATATTTTTTGTCAAGATGCGTTGCAATGTGCTTATGTTATCTTACCGAGGGTGTGTATATGCGGTTGCGCAAGGTGGTTCCCACTGACGTCCTCTTTATTTATAGTTATGGTCATTCAGAGGGCGCACCCTCAGAGGCTGGTAAGACACTGTCAGTTCCAGGATATCCGAGTGGTTAACTTTCACTCCACCAGGTCTATGTATGGACGCGCAAACCGTCCTTGACTATGTTACATCCCATCCTTACCTCCAGAAAACCAGCCTGGTGGGTTTACCCTCAGTTTCCCGTGCTTAGGCGAGGTTTACGGAATTCCTGGTAGATCTTATACGGCCAGTCAATCGGAGGTGCGGTAGCCATTCACCTTGCCAGCCGAAATCCATCCAAGGTCTGTTTTACCATCTAACCTAAACGTGTTTGACATTAAAAGCTGCCTCTTCTTCAAAAGATCACTGCGCTTATTCTTGAGAATACGTTCACGAACCTTCCACGACTGGTTCCGCATGCCTTTCCTCTTCTTTCACCATTGACGTTCTTGTGTCACCAAAAATGGGACTCTGCGTCAAAAATACCATTTATCCCGAAGAGTACCCCTATTTTAATGTTGAGCGGTGTTCAGGACGAGGTCGTTCCGCGCGAGCATATGCAAGAATTGTGGGAGATCATCACTCGACGACAAGGCACCAAGGTTCAAACGGGTCGTGACGAGCCCAAGGCAAATGTATCGGAAATTGGAAGTGGCAAGTCCAAGTTCGTTGAATTTCCGGAGGGATCCCATAGTATGTCTCTTGAATATTCCCCTACGTTTTCCAACTTAGTTTGTTTTTAGATGATACCTGCGTCCAACAAGGGTATTGGACAGAAGTTGCGGAGTTTTTGACAAGTCTTTCACGACCTTGACCGATGACCTTACGAGCTATCTGTTCCTAGACCTGCACCTTCATGCGACTGTTTCAATCGGACTCTCTGTATGTAGTGGCACGTTCCAGTATCGTATCACCACCAGACACCTTTAACTGGTTTGACAAACGTGAGATCAATCAAGCGCGATAGCAACAAACGTTGGACATAACAAACTCGACGTCCTATCCTTCATAGCGATAGGCAACCATAGCTTCTATGCGGTGCACATCCGTACTGAAGTTGCGCAACTTGACTTGTTGACTCTTGCTTGCCTCGATCGCAAGCGGATCCGTGTCTACCCACTCGTCAGCGGGCACATCAGCAGAGTCATGAGTATAAGCCAATATGTTGAAGACGGTAGGATCGTCGATGATCGGGAGAAAAGTCACCGTGGAGACGATTTGTTTTAGGATGTAACGAATCTCGGCCTGGATCTCTGATTCAGGCTTGGGGGGTGGCCTGAGGCATCGTTACGTCACAAAACGCGCGCATATATGGAGCATAGACGTACGGTTCTGCGGAGTCGGCAGGAGGTTCGACGAGATTGATGTCGAACACCCATCGCTCGAGTGGTAGCCTCGTGTCCTTTGAGATGATCGCGAGGACCAGCTGCGTGACAGACCCGGTCAACAGCCACTCTACATGCGCGTGAGCTGCCGCCAAAGGATCTGTTTATCCGACGCACTATTGACCTGTTTCAAGATTCTTGGGGCTAGAGTCAGTTGCGGTGCGTCACTGAGGACTGTCAGACCCACCGATCGAGGTAGTTTTCCAGTGCGAGGTCCTGTGTGACGAGGACGGTTTGACCGTATTTCTTTACCATGTGAAAGTCGTCTGAAGGGTATACGCCCCTCTGGAACAAAATCCTGTTGAATGATCGCGAATGTGTAACGCCCATGTTGGTGGTAGACATGCACGTACGTGTTGGCTGCATATTTGAAGAACTCTGTGACGAGGTTCGTGGAGCCCTTGAGCGTGATGGCCTGGCGTGTCGGTGCTTGCGATGTAGCCATGTTGTAGTCCACGAAAAGAAAAGTGGTAGATGTCGAAAGTGGACGCGAGGGTGATCACGTGAAGGTGTTTTATTTCAAGTAGCGTGAAAGTACGTAACAACGCCAAATAAAGTTGATCAAAACCAACACAAAGATTTGACTTGATCGGGCGGAATTACTAGTCTGGTGACCAGCGTAGGGCGCAATGGGGGGATAGACCGCACGTCAACCTGGATTGGCCTGGATCCACTATAAATGAGTTATGAAGCGAGGAAGACCCGTTGATCTCGTATCATCACGATGGCTACTCCAATTCCCGTCGAAGATCCCACATCGCAATCCAACTACACGAAGATCGCTACGACGAATGTAACTCTTGATTGGACAATCGATTTCAACAAGAGGTACATCTATGGGTCGGCAACGCATCAGTTAATCGCAAGTGAGGATGTCTCGGAGGTGATGTATGTCGATCCTGTAGCCATCTTGACAAGGCTTGACTAGCGGTGTTGACAGCTTCGACACGCATGCACTGGTCATTGGATCGGTGGAGGTGAATGGAAATGTTGTCAGGGTTCGTTTTCGTCTTGTCGTGACGTCGATCGATCTCAGCATCTCTAATCGGTTCATGCATGATCAACTCAGGCACGATTGGGTCCCGAGCATCCAGTCATGGGGTCTGCTCTCTATATCCCCCTTCCACTCACTCGTGCAGGGGAGACTGCGTCGGTAAAGATCACTTATGAGACGACTGAAAGAAGTGCCGCATTGATGTGGCTCGAGAAAGAGTACGTCAACCATCGATCTCATCGGGCAACCGCTCAGTGTTGTGTCCATCGGGACTAAACCTACTATAGGCTCACAGAAGGGAAGGAGCACCCGTATTTATTCAGTCAATGCCAACCGATCTATGCACGCAGTTTGGCTCCCTTGCAAGGTAACTTGGATCGGACTCTCTGTTCTGATCGCCGCTCACCCTCGTGCTTCAAGATACACCGTCCGTGAAGCTGGCAAGTGTGATCTTTGAATGCATACATGTTCCCAAGTTCATTTCTGTTGCAGACTTATGATGCAAAAGTGACTTCTGTCCTCCCAGTTCTCCTTTCTGCCCAGCGCATTTCACCACCCTCGGATGGTCCACCACATGGGGGCAAGATCATCGGGACAGACGCCGTCACATATGAATACCAGCAGGTCAGCGTACTCTCTGGCCCGCCAACTAATGTATATGCGCTGATGTTGTGATGTCCAGAACGAACCTATTCCTTCTTATCTTCTAGCAATCGCTGCAGGCGACTTACGTTACCGTCCCTTTTCGGTGCCAGAGGGGAGGACTTGGAAGTGCGGAGTATGGACAGAGCCAAAGTTGTTGCAGGACGCTTACGATGAGTTCTGTGATGACACTCCCCGGTAATTTCTACGTATTTGGCACCACAACACTCATTCACATGCATTTCAGATACCTTGCTGCTGCCGAAACCCTTGCGGGTCCGTATAGATTCGGAGTTTACGATTTGCTCGTACTTCCGCACTCCTTCCCTTATGGCGGCATGGTGGGACATTTTCTTGATACATCTCCATACCGCTGTATCTCAGACTCATGTATCTTACTAGGAAAATCCCTGCATATCCTTCATTACTCCTAGTAAGTTAATCATTACTGTCGATGTCAGCGGAATCTTTGCTTATATCCCCTTTCAGCGCTCATCACGGGTGATAGGTCTTTAACGGACGTGGTCATCCACGAACTTACCCACTCCTGGTTTGGAAATGGGGTTACGTGAGTCTCCGTATCTGCTTTAGCCATACAAGCCATTGACCCGCTTTCAGTCACGCTCATGCTTCACACTTCTGGTTGAATGAGGGCTGGACGACTTATATTGAACGACTGTTACAAGAACTCATACACTCTCCCGCACACCGTGGTTTGTCGTATGTCATTGGTTACAAAGCCCTTGTGGATGCATTGGAACTGTTCGAACCCACCCCGAAATACCAAAGGCTCGTCATTGGATTCGAAGTCGGTGAAGATCCGGATGCGGCTTACAGTCGCGTTCCATACGACAAGGGCGCAAACTTCATCCTCCTTCTTGGTGCGTCGGACGAGTACATCGATTTACCTTGTGTACTGATAAAGTTGTCGCAGAACGAACATTGGGAGGTATCGATGTCATGGTTCCGTATATCAAGGATTATGTGGAGACCTATATGGGCCATAGCATCACAACTACACAATGGAAGGATCATTTGTACTCCTTCTTCAGCGATCAAGAGGACAAGATCAGAGCCCTTAACAGCATCGATTGGGACGTAAGTGTTTCGGGTGTTATTCAAGTGGTACACAAGTAACATCACGCAGGCATGGCTCTATGGCGAAGGGGTCAGGTTACCGACTGAGCTGGAGTATGACTTGACGCTTGTCACTGCTGCAAACGACCTGGCGGACCGCTGGAACGACTCTCGCGATACTGCTGACCCAACTCAGTTGGACTTCAAGACTTCTGACCTCGACAAACTCGACAGCAACCAACGAGGTGACTTGCTTTGCGATATCTTGCCCACTTCCGGTAGCGCTGATCACGGAGCATACAGCTGTATTTCTGGAACGCCTGGAGACTTATCCAGCCCTCCCCTTGAGTCACCTTCTGCACTTCGACGCGCTCTACCGGTTCTCCCAGTCCACCAACTCCGAGATCCGCACGCCGTTTTACCTTGTCGTGCTGAAAGACCCCACTTCCCCTGCAGCCAAGCTATTCGCGCAGCCAGTCCTTGACTGGGTCACCGGCAAAGACACTGGGGTCATACAAGGACGGATGAAATTCTGCAGGCCTCTGTTCAGGGCTGTGAACAAGGTTGATCACGAGCTGACAGTCGCTGCATATTACAGTGCTCGGGCGTTGTTCCACCCCATCGCTCGAAAGCTCATCGAGCAGGTATGTTGGTCGTGTTTGTCGACGCTCGGTGATACCGTGGCTGATGACGGACTTTTGCAGGATCTGGGTTTGGGCCCGGAAATGCGTAAATAATGTTGTTCGCCGCTGATCATGCGTCTGTTTGATAAAATGTGTACTAGTAGCCTTTCTGTACATTCTGGTAGCTGAAAGTCTGAATCTGCCCGATGCGAAACACGAATCGTAAGCAAGTTGGCACAGTAGCCTCCCTCGTGTTCGACCCGTTCTTAGTTTGGTTACATGACGTTCCTGCTGCATTTCCACTTGAGGCGATTTGTCAATGCCTCGAAATCAATCAATCAAGGAGTTCCAATCCCCCTGTCCGACATTATCGGCAAAGGGGATCGGCAATCACCGCACTGAATTAAATGTCTCGAAAAAAGTACGATGATGGCGCCCTGGGAGATTTTTTATTGCTACATATATTGGACGCACAAAAAATGACTGTATGCTTTCTAACACTTCAATAAATAATTATCTGTGGATTCAGACAGAATGGTTATGACTACTACCCTTTTTTTCTGGATTTTTATTGGTCTGTGTTAACAACTTGGAGAGGTGCCTGTTGCAACCCCTGTTGCTCATGCTAACGCAAACTGTTGTCACGCCGGGTCACACCTCCGGATCTGATTGTCAGATTTGCCGGCCATTTAGAGGGATTTTGTTGTGTTACATAAGCACACATCGTTTATTTTGTTATCCCTAAGCTGTGTTGTCCAGTTCTAGTTCTATCCTTTCTTTGAGTATATGAACACCCATCTCCTGTAAATTTTTAAAGTTTGTAGAATCATGGGAATGTAGTGTTCTGGAAGGCCCCCATATTCGGTACAATGATAGCTCATAACCGATGGGTTTCAGGTTCATTGACGTTCATTGTCCAAATATCACTGACTTTTTTCGGTTCCAGAATTGGTCCGGCTCAAATTATTATGGCTTCTCCGGAGCTCACTCCGGCGCTTCCGGGATGGCAGCCAAGCAAAAGTGACCCAAAACAAACACACCAGGGCTCGGAGCTCGTGCGGAGCGCAACGTTGCCTCTCTTTCTTTTATTCCAGACGAATATTCATGAAGGCTCTACGGTGGACGTTTTCATTCTCCTTTGAGGGCTTTGGTGTCTCGTCGCCGTTCGACCCGACTTTTCACTATGTCACCTCGCCCGTCTTCTCACCGACGATCCTCGGCGCACTCCGTTTACTCTTTGCAGTGTACTCACTGATTACAACCATCACCGTTCTCGCGTTTGAATCTGTTGTGTTCCACAATTCTAATTCGTCAGTAGCTGACCGTCGGTGTTGATGCGGGGCAACGAGTTTACCATTTTTTCACACAGATACCTGTCCTACTTCACAGACCTGTCCTACATTGGATTAGTGGCCTATTTCTGGGCCGCGAGCGTCCAAACTATCGCTTTCGTGCTTCGCGGGCGGAAAAGTTACCCCTTGCAAACCTGGCCTCGGTTCCTTCAGCTGCTTCATGTCGTTTTGCACTCTACTGCCGTCGTATTCCGTGAGTTTGCCCATTTTTTGTCACTAGAGCTTCTACTAACACCGGATAAATGGTCAGCCATCATCGTCACAGCTGTATTTTGGTCTCTGCTCGCCTCGTCGGCGACGTTTCACACAACCTACTCCAGTGCGTCCTCCCGGTAAAACACTCACTTTGTCATCGCTGATTCGAGACTGGCATTAGCTTGGTCCAACATCTCCCAACATGCGATGAATACTGGCTTTGCGCTCTTTGAGATTTTCTTCACGCACGGTGGACCTGGCCCGTGGAGTCACCTCATCCTACTCATTCTTATACTCGCAGGCTACCTTGGTGTCGCATACATCACTTATGCGACCCAAGGTCTTTACAGTACGATTTCCCCCTTTCTAAAGCAATGCCAGAGCATGACGATGGATGGTGTTAGCTTATTCATTTCTCGACCCTAACAAGGAACATGGCCTGCTGGCAGCATATATCGTTGGGATAGCCGTTGGGTGTTGCGTGGTATTCAGCATCGTCAAGGGTGTTTGCCTGCTACGCCGGCGTATCAGTTTCTTATATGGGAGATTCGAAGACCGCTCAGATGCAGAAGCACTCGAAGAATGGCAAGGCGTGGAGACGCCCAAGGACCCCTCCGCCTCGGAGGCGTGATATATCATATCCACAACTTGCCATACCCCCCTTTCCCCCTTTTTTAAAACAGAATTTCCGTTAAGGGTTATAAAGAGTTTCGTACCAAGATGCGCCACTATCATTTGACTTGTTTCTGTTCGTTTATCATGGACTCGCTTAAGTAAGACATTATGGAGGAGCTGCTGCTGCTGTCAGTGTAGTTATATTTTTGTAGGTACATGCATGTTAATGGATCTTCGTTACCCAGCTGGCTGTTGGGTATAAGTATGCGCCCATGAGCCGCTCCCGAGGAGAAAAATAGAGTTGATGCTCGATGCCTGCAACAGTGGATCAATCGATCAAGCCTGGTCAAAATTCGCCCCTTGTGCCTGGGGTGTTGAATACAAGCAACAATCTCTAATACACCGACTGCGATTCATGGCCTTTAAGCGGACGAGAACAACTGTTGTTGGTGTCCCCTCGGTTCCCCGTTCCCCCATGGGATAGAACGTCAAACACAGTTTTGTCTATTTTTACGCTGCGGAGAACCGTCACTGCGCTGAGACCGCGCAAATGACCCAAGGACCGCAACGAACTTGGCATAACACTTCCCACATCGTATGTCTCGTGATCGCACTAACCTTTATATTTCAGGCGCGACGGGACTTCCAGGCGAGCTTTGGTTCGATTGCGCCACGAGGTGACATGCGAGTCGTCTATGGCCTGTGTGTATTTCCCCAAACGCCGGAACCTGTGCGGTCGCCGAGGATGGGGTTCGATGTATTCCGCTGCAGTGAACCTAGTGCCCATGATTCCATATCTGTCTATCAGCATGTGGACGTGATCGTGCTCAGTACGTGATCCGGGGCTCCGGGCCTCCGAATGTTCTATTCGGAGAGGAACGGTCATGTCGTCGTCTCAGCAATCTTGGACGCGTGACTGCGCTCCTTCGTGTTGAACGCGATTTCGCAACGGGATGTGGTGTGTACGATTCCCCCCCCCCACGATACGACGTTTTTCCGTGCGTTCCGTTGGTAAATGTCGATGAGGAAGGGAAGGGGCCATTATTAGATGCTATTCGCTTAGAAGTATAAGAAGGCTTCTCTCTGCGCGACCGCCCTCGAATCGTCGTTCTGGGATCACAATCGCAAAACCCCTCAGCCATGGTTTCTCCTCAGGGTTTGAAGATCGCCTCTGCGCTCCTGGCGCTTATCACACCTTCCATCGCCCTCGGTGTTGCACCAGGCCAGATCAAAAACTTTGTCACCTTTGGTGACTCGTACACCGACTCGTCGTACTACCCTACCGCTGATGGCGGGTACCAGTGGCCAACGTGGGCTGCCGAATATGGTCCCTTCAACCTCTACGGTAAGTATTCTCCGGCCCTACTACAAACGCGGTCAGAATGGATCGCCCACTCACCGGAATACACCAGGGTTCGCGAGGTCTGGCGCAACCTGCTCCAACTTCCTCACTTACCGTCCCTTCCCTCCCATCATGGAGTGGCAGATTCCCGCGTACTTGAACGAGACTTATAATGGTACCCTCGCTCTCAACGCGCAGGAGACGATGTATACGATATGGATCGGCACCAACGATCTCGGCGCCAATGCGCTATTGACAGGCAGTGACTCGCCTGGCGTGTCTATCGTCCCCGTCAGACAATGTGCCATCGATGTCTTGAAACGCCTCTACGAGAGCGGTGCACGCAACTTCATCATGCAGAGCGTACGTAGGTTCTAAATGTCGTCGTTCAAAATGCAGAATTATGTTTGGGAACGGTCAAAGCTCACCCTTGCGCATATGATTGCAGATCATCCCTCTCGACCTCACCATCCTGTACTCCAGCTACTCCTATCCAAACAGGTACTGGACCGCACAGCGCAACACGACAGAGTGGAACGTCTACATGCGGGAGCTCGCCCGTGCGGGCAACCAGATCACGCTGTTGGAACTCCAGGCGCTCGCTCCCACCCTGCCTGGTGCTCACATCGGTAGGTGATCACCCGCTCCCACAGTTGAATCCACTCACCCTTACACGACGTGAACCAGCTTCGTTTGACTCGTATGGCTTCTTCACCGACATCTACAATCACCCCGGCAATTACCTCAACGGCACTGCACCGCTCAACGTCACAGGGTGCATCAATTCCTGTGTCTACGAGCTCAACGAGAGCACTAGCGCCACCGTCAACTGCAACGTCGCCGAGGGGAGTGCTCAAGATAGCTTCATGTGGTACGTTGGCCTGTCATACTGACGTTCGTGTGTCTGAGGTGTTATTCATCCGTGTGACAGGTACGACGAGCTCCACTTTTCCCAGCAGACGGCCAGGGTACTTGCACGTGAAATTTCCACCGTCATGAGTGGTCAATTTAGCGCGTGGGCAACTTGGTTGAGCTGAATGGTCATGGGGTTGGGCAGTTGTACTTTTTTTTCGTCGATGGACACTAGAATACTCAAGGATTATCGATAATTCACTATCGAGTAACTCACTTATCGTGGGAACGCTGTGTCAGTCTACGCATGATCCTTTGGTAGACGTGAAAACGGGACAATGAGGTTCTCCTTGGTCGTGCATCTTACCTGGATTCAGATTGTTCGATGATATAGATAGACCATGGCACGTAACCGTATTCGGCAGATCGTTCTTGGTCGCCAAAGGCTCCAAATTTGAGATTGATGCAAAAAAGAAACGTACACATTCATCGTCCGAATGCCCAGTGTCCCAAATATTGGAGTCAAGGCAAGGTCCCTCCGCTGACTGTGGTCTGCACCACGAAAAACTACGCTGCTGCCGTCCGTAGCCGTAGATCACCTCCGACAAAGCGTCCATCCTCGCCAAACCTAAAGACATCCCCAGAGGTACATTCAACACAACCCCCTCGCCCCAAATCCATACATCAGAAGAGACCGGCAAGATCGGCGAATGGGTCTTTGCTTTGGGCTGTGGTTGGTTGTGTCTGCGTCCGTTGTCCAGCTGTAGCACCGACTGTCTGGGTGTGGAACCCTCCTAGGCCTGGCGGTGTGGCAGGTCCCGAAGGCGGTGTGGCAGCACCCAGATGTGAGGTCCGTGGGCCACCAGAAGCTGGGATGCCCGCCCCTGGGCCAAAAAACTGGCTCTGAGGTTTCGGTTGCATCATGCTTGCAAACTGCGCTTGTCCCAGAACGGTCTGGGTCGGAACTGAAGACTGGGGCTGTATTATTGAACCCATGGACAGACCAGGAGAAGAGGACCCTGCACCGAAATTCGCGGGTGGAGATGTCGCTCTCCCTGCAGTGCTGTTAGGGGACCCGTTCGAAGGAGTAGGCGTCCCAGGGAGCATGATCGATCCGAACTGAGGTTGTGACTGCGCTGTTGTCGGGTATGAGGAGGATATCGGTGAAGGTCGCGTCGCGGTGTTGATAGCGGGAGGTTGTTGAGAGAATAAGTTCATCAGATCATCAACGGGGTTCGTGTTTGACCCATTGGGAGTATTTGCCGAACCGTCGTCGAGATCAATCAACGAAGTCCCATTGCCGTCAGCTCCGGACCCAGATGCTATCGACGTTGGAATGGAGGCTACTGCTGCAAAGTCACCTTTCTGGAATGCCTCAAACCGCGCCAATGCCGTGTTGATTTGATCATTGGCTTCCAAGAAGGCATCTGTGGGGAGGGTTAACAACTGTGTAAGAACTACCATGGGCACTACTCACTCAGAGACTCTGGGTCATCTGCTTCTGCGTCGGAAACCCATTTCTGCAACTTTGGACGCGCACCCTTTAGAATCGTTGCCACTTGATCATACACGTCCCCCCTTGCCCAATGCTCGCCCTTTCCTGCATCCACGTTATCTAGCATCTCATTCAGCAGTACCACTTTGCTCTGCAGTTTCGCAAGCTCTGCCAGTGATTGGCTCCGATAGTCTGGTTTCGCATCTGGGTTTGCGCCTGAGAGTGTTTTCATCAACTCCTGTGCCGCTGCCAGGTCGCGCGGTGTTCCTCGTCGAATGAGTTCTTGTAGTTTAGCAGATTGTGCTTCTCTGTCTTCGTTCTCCAGTTCTTCCGGGGTTTTTATCGTCTATGAGAATGAGTCAGCGCCTTCCGGCGTAGACGATGACAAAGGTTCAACTGGGTTAGCGCCTACCATCGTGTTTTCCGGAAGGTCCCGCCTGGGGAGTTCTCTGAACCGATACCCCTTGAATGTCAACAAACGATGCATATCCCTAATATTTCCAAGATCCTCCTTCCACTTCGACTCGGCACAGATGCCCTCCTTCCAGCCATGAATGAGCTCCAATATTCGTGACATGACAGGACCGGGGAATGGTGGTGGTCGTTCAGGGAATCGGCGGACGAGCTCGTTTAAAAATTCCTTGGTAGCGATTTGGAGATGTAGTGGGTATCCACATGACTGGACGAGCGTGTCAAGCAGAGCTAGAGCCAAAATAGCGATATGGGGATTCCTATGATTTGCTAGCCGGGCAACCAGCATGACGGCTTCACGAGGCCTTGGCATGTCGAGCGAGGATCAGTACACACAATGAAACGACTGAGATGTAACACTGGACCCACGTATTGGCCTTCTTGCTGTTTATGAAGTCTGCGATTTCGAGATGGTGGGCAAAGTTTGGTTCTGGGAGAGATGAGTCGCAGGCGTTGGTGATCAAGACCTCGAGTCTTGAGATTTTGAACCATGGCGTCGTTTGAGGGAGCATGTTGGAAGAGCTGCGAGTTTGACGCAGTCGATGGCGATGTCCAGCTGTCCTACGCCGTGGGAATTTGATCTTCATTGAATCTTCTTCCTGACTGGACCATCTTCACTCATCAAGGAATATTCGACGGTTACCCTCCAAACAAGCTGTGTCTTGCTGTAGAAAATCATATCTATCAAGCAAGTGTACGAAAGCTGTACACCGAATACGCTCAGGCTGGAGGAGTACTGGTCGTCGTACCCGCGAGGCTTGCTTTGTCCACGTGCGAAAAAGGTCTAAGATGAAAGCTCCCAGCAATATCTTTTGTGACGCTTGGAACGTCTGTGCCAACTCCGCAAAGTATGTGCCTTCTGCTTTGAGCGCCTGTCAAGCTAGACAAAGCCGCGGATAATCAAAGCTGCGCCAACGGCATGTTCATACCATCCAACAATCAGGTACACGAAGGATATAAACCAGGCATGTTGAGGTGATCACTTCACTCAAAAACATTTTTCCGCTATCTGCGAGAATCTGGTCATTCTCCTCGACATACCTGATACCCTCTACATATACCTTTGTTCTTACTTCTCGTATCATCCATAAATCATGGGCGAGGTACCCTTTCCTTCCCCAGGCTGATCTGATTTAGCACTGACCGATGCATTCTAGACTTATTCCTGCACCGTTGCCAATTGTGAAAAGGTCTTCTCGAAAGCTTATGAGCTGAAGAAGCACAAGGCCACCCACGACAACCCGACTAGGTATGTGCAGGTATCTCGGTGACATAACACCGTCGAATTTGATGGTTATCGTTAGTGTATTCTATTGCTCGAAATGTGACTTTATCACTCTTCAAAAGAAGAACCTCGTGATTCACTTCGCATTACAGCAAGTCTACCCTTTGACATAATCACCATACATCGGGATGTTAACTTCCTTTCCAGCACCGGCGAGAAGATCTACGGGTGCCCTGATATGATCAACTTTGTTAGTGCTTCCAGCTCGCCAGCCCGTGAAGAACGCTGCGAATACAGAACGAACGATCCTGCAGCCCTGTCGAGGCACCGGAAGAAAGTCCACGGGTATGTACCACCACCCAACCGTGCTCGGCCTGCAAAGGCGGCTCCTGCTGCTCCTCGCAAGCCTCCACAAAAGAAGGAGGAGAAAGTTTCTCGATGTCGCCGACGTTCTCAACGTCTTGTCCCAGTGTCACGTCGCAAACTATCCCGCGTACCCCGCAGGGCAAACAATTTTAGCAGTGGTCCTGACTATATGACCACTTCTACCGAGTCGCCAGAAACTTCCGTTCCCTTTCTTCGTCAGCGCGACCCGGGTGGAGACCCGATGCAGGTAGATTGCTGTGAAGAGTCCGGCTACGATTCCAGCGGCGTGGCCTTGGTTGTCCCAGAGGAAGAAATGGGATTGGACACCCTTTACGACCCTTCGTTACGTTCTCAATGGATGGCAAAGTACGAGGAGGGCTACAGCACGTTCGACGCGACTGGATTGAGGCATCTCCCGGAACCTCTTCATGCGGTCCCCCCTTCAGCTCCGGCTAATCTCGACACGCAGAGTGGCCAGGAGGGGTGTCTGTGCCCCGAATGGATGGTCGAAGCCGGAATCGAGGGATGGGACCCGTCTGCGTTCGGGACTCACGATGAGTACTAGGTGTTCGGTGCTTGAGCTGATCGTCATGCATGGGCTTTTTTTTTTCTCCTTTTTTATTCCTTGTATTTTATCTGATAATCTTGGACGTTGTCGCTCGATGATTCTTCCCCCTGTGCTGCTCTCAACTCGTTTGCAAGATGTTTTCATGCATCTCCATTGTATCGCTAGTTACCCACCCAGCCTGGTTTTGTTGAAACCATATCTAATGTACCGTATATATTGAAGATAAATGTATCGTTGGTTCGAGTCTCAAGATCTTCATGGTGGACAAAGTATACCTCCTTAGTCAGCAGCTGCAGAGACTTCAAAAGTTTGAAGTGCGAAGACTGAAGTAGCCTCAGGATGTGCATAGTACTAAGTTCTAACGCTGCACAACAAGGACCGTCGGGTCTGTTCGTCGGGCCAATCTAGCGCGCCACCCGGAACGCATTCTATGGCTTCACGAGGAACATGAACCTCGTTCATCCGGCGGTGTCAAGATCCTTGCGTCCATCGAGTATTATTTTGCTTCGCAATTGTGCATCAAGGTAGGTCCAGTCAGGTGTATTGAAGATCCTTCTCAATGCAGGGTACAAGCCCTATTGTGATCGCGAAACATTCGTTCGTGGCGGCCCGGGCAATCCGACACATACACGCCCGGCCCGGCAGCCTCAGGCCAGTGGGTGATGGAGAATTCATTTCGACCGTTTTGAAATGTCACTTCCTTCTCATACTCTAGTCATTGCCTCGGTGTGGCCATGGAGCACCACGAAGGTGAAATCATGGCGTGCGGTGACTGCACACCTGACTCCATGCCACCATAAATTCACCGTCCTACTCAGAACACGGGTATTTCGGGAGAG
>JBBPRF010000530.1:0-20971 GCA_038092875.1 Lanmaoa pseudosensibilis | reverse complement strand
CTGGGTGCCCATTTTGACATAAGGCCTCAAGCTTCCAGAGTGACTCGTGGGCCAGGATATCAATCTGGAAGTATGCCTTGATTTCTTGTTGCAGCAGGACCCAGCTGGGCCATGCTGCTTCTCCTTTTACCCCAGTTATGACACCTGAGGCATTCCTTGTTTCTGTTGTCTCGTCATCGAGGTACTTCTCGAGGGTGATCTGGGTGAATCCCTTGGCTTTCTTCTCTAGACAAGATGGGATGGCAATTGTTCAGAGCTTGTCCAATTTCCACAACTGGGTGTCCACTTACAGCCACATGCGCACCCACCACAGGTGGAATGTGTTTTGATCACCATCCCATTTCTCAGGGTCAGCAATCTTTTTCATCATGTTTGCCTTTTTTTTGTCAACGTTTAAGTCAGCAAGGCACTGGACAAGGATGTCAAGGTTGATTTGGCCCAACATACTTGATTACGGAATGGAGGGAGGAGTGGGGGGAAAGGTAGGGGTGAAGGTGTTCTAGGCAGTGATGGGAGACAAAAAATGATAGTGCATCAGTGCGCTTTTCTATACGAGACAGCTTGAAATCTTCTTTCAGTTGCTTACTGCCTGGTATCTTCCAACCAGACTCTAGGCAACCTACAAACTTGAGAACACAGGAAATATCTTCTCAACTGAAGGTAATATCTTCTCCTTCGTTGGCAAATCCAAAGGTGACCGCAGTGACCTATCGTAAAAAACTAAAAAAAAAAGAAACAACTATTTAAAAGAAGTTGGAGGATGGGGGAACCGGATATGCCTGGCTACAGCAGGGGGAATACTGCCCTTGTCAGACATGACATTACAGGTGATCATGTGAACCTGCCCCTCATAGCATCAAAGGGGATATGGACCATTAGGCACTCAACAGACAATGGGGGCTTGTGCACTATGCCCAGCAGCAATGTTATCCGTATTTATGACGGCAGATGACCATATATGCAAGCATTTCACTGGGTGCTTTTCCTGCTAGCACCAAGTGCTAGTTCCTCTTGTTCCCTTAGCTCTGGGACCCGAGCATTGTGTATGACAGTCTAATCCAAGTGTTATGACTCTATCACAAACAACAAAATCCACAAGGCTTGAAACAGTCTTGCAGTGTATACAGCTACTGGCACAAAGATATGTGGAGCTTCACCCAAGTTCAACACTGGCCTACAAGGAGGATGTACTCCAGGCAATGACCAATGGTGGTAAACAAAATGGATTAGACTGGGGAATCCAGTTGCAAGTGTCTAGCTTATATATATTACAGGTGCACGCACAGACCATGTTGTGCATGAGAGGATTCACTAAGTAAAGTAAAATGAAAGAAGGAACTATGTGAATAACAGTGTGAGATAGCAAGCGGAAATAACTGTGAGAATAGATAAGGTGTGAACAAGACAGAGATTAAAACCATGAGGTGTGTCACATGATTAGGTCTAGGCCATGGTCACATGATTGTTTTTCCACGATCATGTGTACAGTCACATGACTGGTAAATGTGGAATGACAAGTCCAAAAAAAGTTTGAAAATATTCATATTATAACAGTTTCTGCTCACTGGCATGCTTGTTTAGGTTGTTCACATACCCATGTGTAGGAGAAGAAGCAGAGGCTGTCAGAAGAGAATTGACCCATGCAGCTGTGGAGCACATTAAAGATTCCACTCACCTTGTGCATCCAGAATGTAAGCTGTGAAGCCATTCAGGACTTTTTCAACAGGATTCTGTCCCATTGGACCAGTGTGTTGCAGGGCTTTGGGTCTGATCTGATCTCATACATCAATGCAACATTCCTCACCCAATCTGCTATAGCCTCATCTTGACTGTCCCCCCTTATCATCCACCCCATGCTTGCCTCTCACATTCATCTGCTATACCCTGGACCTGAAGCATTTTGCTTCAAATCCCATTACCAGGCAGAGCTGGTGCAAAGCTGCCTGACAAACAACCATGTGCTGGCTGTGATGCCTACCAGAAGTGGGAAAAGCCTGGCTTTTTTCATGGGCCCTCTGCTAAATCCATCCAACATCTTTGTAGTTTTCACCCCTTTCATCACTTTGACAGAGGACATGAACTGAAGACTAGCCACTTGTCTGGAATTTGTGGTGGAAAGTAGTCTTTGCAATACTGATTCAATAAATGACCAGCTTGTCATTGTCCCTGCCTATAAAGCTGGCACAGATTATTTTTTAGATGGGCAGAGGCTAATTCTTATCAACTATAGTGCATATTTATAGATGAGGCCCATCATGTTAATCATGCTTCAAGCTATTTCATCTGCTCACTCACTTGAAGAAGCCCCTTACCTTTCTGACTACCACCATGCCCATTTATTCCATTCTGACTCTCTGTCAATCCATGATGATAGACCCAGCCTTGCTTTGCATTATCTATGCCCCCATTTCTTGTCCCAATGTTAAATACACTGTCCATTGAGTAGCGCCAAAGCACATTCTTCAGAAGACAGTCAAGGTATTCAATGCAATCCACTTGGAAGCAGAAGAGCAGGAAATCATCTACACAACAAGCATCCAGTTCATGCAAGAGGTTGCCCAGCAACTCAGCATACTTGCATATACCGGCCATGTTTTATCCAACAAGATGGAGAATAAAATAGAAAAATCACAAATCTTTCAAGCTTGGTGGTTTGGCCACATTCAATCAGTTGCTGCCACCATATGTTTTGCAGAAGGGGTTGATTTTCTGAGGGTGTGCTATGCCATCATTATGGAACCATTAGATATGCTTTTGTTTCTTCAAGATTTTGGGCATCTTGGACACAACAGATGTTTCACCAAAGCCATCATGATATGGAGCACCATATCCCATGCTCCCCCTTCTAATGAACCAGATCACAGTAGATGAAGATCAATGGCCCATTTCCTCCAAATGAACAGCTCTTGTTATTTAACATTCCAGCAGTTTGATCCATATGTCCATTCCTATTCCTCATCCTTGAAGAATGTTCTTTGTGACAGGTGCTTGGAACTTTCCAAGATAATCCATTGTGCCAACCTACCCATCCCTGGATTAACCTTTACCCTCAGTGCTCCAATATCACTGTTCCACAGGCCATTTGGTTTGATCTTCCCTATGTCAAGCAACCCATCATGGTTTATGGTTCAGTCACATCAAATCCCTTCATCATCCCCATGTCTGCATCCATTGTCAACAACAGTGAGCTTGTGAATGCTGTTTATGATGTGGGAAAGGAGAGAATGGGCATTGTGGGCAATTATTTCCCATGTCACAGCTATGAACTGCATAGACTGCTGGATGTTAGGGGAACCTTAGGTAGAGTCTCATGAACACCAATGTTTTTACCATTTTCCCTCCATATTGTCTGCTCTCTGTGCAAAAAACAGGGATCACCATATTTTCTGGCCCTTCTGCCATTTGTGTTGAGTTCCTTTTCAGGCACCCTGCAGTGTTACACTCAACCCAGGTAGAATCAGACATAGCCCTTGAAAGGCATAGGAAGGTTCTAAGGATCAAAGGTTTGAGGGGAATCCATGGATGCATAAGCATTCATATGGCAAAGTGAGTCATCCAGTGGTGGTCCACAATAGTAATGACACAGGCACAGAGTATGGTTGCATTGAAGGCAATACTGACTGTTCTAAAATTCAAAGGTTCAAGGAAACGAGGGACAAGAGAATGAGGACCTTGTTGATTGCAAAGATACTAAGGTAAAAACAAGGGAGGTCTAAGCTAAGGATCTCTGCTGAAAGGTGAGGTATTTATATGTAAGAAATCTGCACATGGACCATGAGAAAGGATAGCTAAAAGTGGAATAGGAATAATAATTGTTGAAAGCAGACATGTATTGACAGAGTCTGCACAAATCACATACCTTGGGTTGATGGGGTTTACTTGTGGTAGTGGTTCGAGTGAAAGATTCGATTCAAACTCAGCACAGCTGAGTCTGTACTTAAATACAGGAAGTATGTGAACTTATTACTACATATAGTGAAGTAGCGTTTAACACTCCTCCTTGTCTGATATACCATAAGAGTATGTTTAGACATAAGTATCTACTTCATTCACTCAATCCTAATGAAAGGCAAGATTCTTGAATTCCAAGCCAAGTTGTTGTCTGAATTTCTCGAATTTGACAAATCTGAGGTTTTTGGTAAACATATCCACGGGGTTGTCATCTCCTGGGATATAAAATAGACTTACTTGTTTAAAAGTCATCACTGCATCCCGTACAAAATGGTACTTGATCATGATGTGCTTGGATCGCTTTTCAGTAACAGGATTCTCTGCTATAAAGAGGGATCCTTGATTGTCACCACAGATGGGAATGGGTTGAAGTTTATACCCAAGTTCCTCGAACATCTGTTTAATCCAAATGACTTGGCGGGAACAATTGCTCAAAGCCATATACTCTGCCTCTGTAGAGGACAAAGCGGTGGTTTTTTGTAAATGTGAATTCCACAAAAACACTCCATTTACTAATTTTAGGTAATAATCTGTTTGTGAGTGACCAGTAATTTTGTCTTGACCCCAGTCTGAGTTGGTACAGGCAATAATCCCTTTGCCAGAATCTCCGTCATATACCAATGAGTAATCACTGGTGCCGAGTAGATAACAGCAGATATACAGAGCTTTCTCGAGATGCTCATGTGACGGGTTGGCAGATTGGCGTGCTAGCTGTGTTACGGCATAGGAAATATCCGGCTGCATGCCAATCATAAGGTAAAGCAATGAGCCTATCACTGTCTGGAAGCATGTACGCAATTCCGGGTTGACAGGGGCATCATTCTTTGTAGGGTAGTAACCCTGCGGTAAAGGTGTGTGGGCAGGTTTGGCGTTGATCATTTCGCAGCGCTCCAACACTTTGTCAAGGTAATTCCACTGGTCAATTATAATGCGGTGACCTTCTCGACATATGTTCATTTGGAGGAATTCATGAGGTTCCCCGAGATCTCAACATTCTCACTTTCTCATAAAAGCGGCCTTAAGTTTTTCAACTAGGCTCTTTGAGGGGCCGCAAAATATTGCGTCATTGACATAGATTATAGCGAGTACGAAGTCTTTTCCTTGTTTGTACACAAACAATCTGGCATCAGTTTTGAGCCATTTAAACCCTAGCTCTGTCATGGATTTGTCCAGAGTGCGCCACCATGTAAGGCCGGCTTGTTTAAGGCTGTATATAGCGCATAGGAGTTTGAGTACTTTGCCTTTTAGATGGGGAGGTGAAAACCCTTCTGGGAACTCCATATAGAGTTCTTCTTCCCAAACGCCGTATAAATAGGTGCTGGGGATGTCAAGTCCTGATAGGTGCCACTTGTTTAAAGCAGCTAAGGCGAGCATACATCACACTGTTTCAAATCGCACTACAGGCAAGAATATTTGGTCAAAGTCTATTCCTTTGATTTGAGAGAAACCTTTCACTACTAAGCATGCGTGTTTTCAGCCGTCGGATTTGACATCAAAGACCCATCAATTTTTAATAATCTTGTGGTTACTAGGGCAATCGACTACGTCCCATACCTTTCGTTCCTTGAGCATTGTAAGCTCTGTGTCACAGGCCTTCTGCCATTCAGATTGTTCTGCAGCAGGTAGTTTGTTGATGTCCCTGAAGGACCATTCCTGATAATTGGGAGAATTGGAGGATTGCACGAATGGTATTGCGTGTTGAGTGAGGAAATTAATGAGGGCGTCTCCCTCTTCACTGGTGATCCGCTTGACATCATCCTTAGACGGAGTGGGTGATGGAGGGAGGCTGCCAGGAATATCCTGCGCTCTGGGCGTGTTCGGAGGAGCACCGCCGACAAGGCATTCCCATGTAGATTCCTTCTCTACATCTTTAACCTGTTTAACAGGATCACGGCATTCACCATAGACGTTACCAGGCCACGTAGGCAGGCAACATACATGCTCTGACTTGCATGGCAGGGCAGGAGGCCCAACAGGCAGCGGTCGAGGCGTGCGGGGAGGTGTAGCCGGAGGAGGTGGTGGTGTAGGTTCCCGTTCAGGTGACGCGGGTCATGCAGGCTCAGGAGAGGGTCCATGGCTATCCTCAGAATTGGAACCGTCGGAAGGTGCGAAGGAATAATCCTCCGGTGTATGTGGTTTGCGAGGGGCATGACTTACTGGCTTATGAGGCCGAGCCCCTGAACATCTTGGAAAGAGGTGCTCATCAAAGATCGCATGTGCGGAAGTATGTAGCGCATTGTTAGGGCGCATGAAAAGGTAGTTGGTGTCACTTCCGGCAAAGACACCGAGATAAATCATTAGCTGCGATTTAGGTTGCAGCTTACCTTTCTGAGTTTCATCCGGCAGATGCATATAGACACCACAACCGAAAACGTGGAGATGTGAAGCAGATGGTTTCTCCCCCTGAAGTAGTTCATGGGGGGTTCTCCACTGCAAACGATTCATGGGTGTGATGTTGTACACATGCACCACATGAAGTATAGTGAATTCCCAATAAGAATCAGGTAAGCAAGCGTGAAGACGCATTGCCTGTGCCTTATCCATGAGAGTGCGAATTAATCGCTCAGCGTGACCATTCTGTTGGTGCGCGTAAGGGGCGGACTGATGGACATGAATACCGTTGTCCCGCAAGTAGTCAGTGAACGCCTTGGAGGTGAATTCTCCACCAGTGTCTGACTTAAAGCCTTTTATGTTGGCGTTGAACTGGGTGCAGATATATGAAAAAAACTGCTTGGTAGTTTTCAAAGCCTGATCTTTGGACCACAAACAAGAAACCCATGCCATAGAAGTGTAATCGTCATAGTAGACGATGGCATACTTGAACTTGTGGTACAATTCCACCTCGAATGATTTGAGGTCTGAGTGAATTAGCTCAAATGGCATGGATGCTCTGCACTCAGTATGAGGGAACGACCTGTTGGGTTGTTTGCCAAGTTGACAACCAGGGCAGACTTTATCATGGGATGGTATTTTCACATCCAGGAAGTCCTTTAGATGTTTTCACGCAGCTTTGAGTACGTCCTTAGAGGGATGCCCCAGGCGGCGATGAAGTAGATCATAGTCTACTGAAGTCATCGAAATATTGGCATGTGGGTGAACAGCAGATGCGCACATCCAAAACATCGTGTCAGCTCCATGTGAATGAAAAGACAGGAGTGTTCTCTTGGTGCACTTATCGAAGAAGTCAACGTGCCCAGGACCAGTGTTGATTGTGAGACAGCAATCTTTGAGCAAGGTGCCCATTGATATAAGTCGCAATGTACAATTGGGCATATAAATGACTGGCGACAATCACACAGTATTGCCATTGAATTCGACGGTAACTGTCCCTTCTCCTAGGATTTGGGCTTTGCCATTTGCCGTCTGAGAGTGCCAAGGTGTGATGTATGGTTGGTACTCTACGAAATCTTTAAGGTTGAAGGTAAAATGAGCCGAGGCTCCTGAGTCCAATAGCCACATGTTGTCAGGGACCATATGATCTTCTATGGCGCGCTCTTTATCTTTTCTTGATGACTTATTACAATTGTCACACAGAGAGAAAGGAAGCAGCATAGAAGATGGAGTGCATTTTTCACTATCTACTACAGACGAACAAGTATAATATACATTTTTCTGCAGCGAAAATCGCTCATCAGTGTCTGAGTAGGGAGAGTTAGGGGGGACTGACCATTCCTCAAAGAAGCCAAACTCATCAGCCTCACCCAAGAATCGATCGTCGTCCTGACCACCATTGAGATCAAAGTAGTGATCAAGGAACTCATCTTGTTCCTCGTCACCCATTGACACAACATCTTCCTCGTCCATGTCCATAATGGAGGCAGAAGGGACGAGAGTGGGGTCGAGGCGCTCCTGGAGGATGTGCTGGCCATATTCAGAGATCGACGGTGGCGCCGGAGAAGGTGAATGATGCCTGACAAAGTTGATAGGCAGTGGCGGGAGATGCCCAGACTGGAAGTCCAGGATGGGACAACAAGTTGCGACGGGCTCAAGGTTGTGGATTGTTTGGGGTGTTGGAGTCACCTCCAAACAGCGAGCGAGACTAATCGTCTGCTGGGTCTGAGGAAAGGTGGGGGGGCCGTAAGTGGTGGCCCCAGGAGTATGTGCTAGAGCGCGAGGATCTTCGACCGAATACAATGTCATAGGAGGGGGCAGAGGCAGAGTGATGGCTGTGGCATTGAAGGCAAAGGAGGCGGAGGTGGAGGGAGATGCGTCATTCACATTGTTCTTAGGCTTCTTCTGCCAATTCTCCTGTTTCTCCTGTCCTGCCTGAAAGCGCTTGCCTTGATGGTTGCACTTCCCCTTGCCTTGGCCTTGCTGCTGCTGGCCGCTCAACTGTCCCTGCTGCTGCTGCTGGAACTGGGGGTCAGCTCCTTTCTGCTTAACCACGGATATCTTATGGGCTTGCACCCCAGCAGGCTGTTTCCCCTTCTTGGTGACCTGATGTTGCCAGGCTGCGGTGATGATTTTCTCCAACTCAGAGACCTCCAGGGTCTTGAGTTCCTTACCATCCTTGTCCTTCGTCTCAAGGGAGCTCTGGTTGAGCATTGTGGTCAAGACGTTGGCATAGGCTGGTGCCTTAGCCAGTACCAGCATGAGCTGGATTTTGGCGCTCACAGGGTACTCAAGTTCAGTGAGGCAAGCGAGATGAGCGTTGATCTTCGCGAACGCGGGTGCGGGGTGAGAGGACTCGGGAATGACGACGTCGAGGAGTGCTTTAAACTCCGAGCAGGCAGAGGAGATGAAGGGGGTCGAGTATGCGGACTCGAGCCTCTCCCAGAGTTTGCGGGCAGTCTCTAGGGAGTGGTAGTTAGCCGTGATGTGAGATTCCACCTTCAACATGATCAGCCTGAGGGCTTTGTCGTCATTGTCTTCCCAGGCTTCAATCTCCTTGGTGCAGTCTACCTTAATCCTACTGGTCTTCCCGTCATACTCATGCTCTGGGCACGGACGACACATGGAAGTCCAGAGGCCTTTGGAACGGAGGTAGTTTGACATCTCAATGGCCCAACACTGATAGTTGGTGCTGTTGAGGCGTGGGACGGAGTTGTAGGAATCAGAGGACATTGTTGAAGATCTTGGGTTGAGAATGTGTCAGTACTTTACCATTGTCGACAGAAAATGGGGGCAAAAGAATAATTGCTCATTCCTGAACATTTTTCAGAGCCCAGTCACTGAGGTGACATAGTCTCTTCCCGGAAAATCCAGGTGACACTGTCACTGGAGCGCTAAAAAGCGCATCACAGAGGTCAGGTGTAAAGACACACTGACATGTCTACATTTGAACCACTTTTGGCGTGAAAACGCTCAAAGAGTGTAAGAGGTTGTGGCGTAAAGACGCACAATCAACCATAAGGTTGAGTGCTGTGCTAAGCACGAGCAGGGCTCATAACCTGTTGAAAGCAGACATGTATTGACAGAGTCTGCACAGATCACATACCTTGGGTTGATGGGGTTTACTTGTGATAGTGGTTTGAGTGAAAGATTCAATTCGAACTCAGCACAGCTGAGTCTGTACTTAAATACAGGAAGTATGTGAATTTATTACTACATATAGTGAAGTAGCATTCAACAATGATGACACATTGTACAATAAGAGAGATCAATGGGAAGGTGATACATCATTAGTATTACAAATGAAAAGAATTGGAAATGGATATGCAGTCGATGGTGTGCTGTGGAGTCATGTGAGAGAAATGGCAATTGCTGACTGGACAAAGTCACGTGACAAGAGAAAAGAAAGTATATGAGGCAAGAGTTGAATAAGCAACTCATGGTAATACAGCGTATAGCTAGGAAATAAAGAAAAAGAGTAGTAGTCCAATGAATCATAACATGCAGCCACCCCTCTATTGCAAGGGGTGACAGAATCGTTTCTGATGATTTCCCAAGTGAAATCCCTTACCTAATACCTAGCATCATTACTTTAATCTACCTTTACAACAATGACTGAAGGAACTTTCTCCTCAATGTTTCCAATTCCTTGTCTCTCCAACCCCCCCTATCCTTAGCAACACCTCTAGTAAAGTTTACAGAATGGGTTACACAGCCTGCATCTTCCTCCAATATGTTATCTAACTTTGCCTTACTTCTCATCACATTTTTAGATTATTTTAATAGATAAATGACAACTTATTTTGCACACCAGCAGACCTATTGACAATTCAATATTTTTAGGGAAACATCTGTATGTAGTTGTCCCTGTGGTATAACCAATAAAGCATGCCCCCTCAATCTACAAAGCACCCTTTTCTAACCACTTAGGATTAGGTTAAGGGTTATGAGACTGACTTTTGGAATCTCCCTAGCTCTACGGTTAAAGAATTTTCATGAAAAATACTACTCATGTACATCCCTTGTGCCTCAGACACACCACAACCTTAAATGCAATATTTGATTATAATGACATCCATATAATTCCAATTCCACACATTGACATGGGCATCCTGGATGCCCACATGTGCACTAGTTATTGGGGGTCCCAAACATTACAACTCTATATATTTACATGGGCATCCAGGACACCCACATATGCACTGGAATATGGGGGTCCCAAATATTATAACTCAATACATGTATATTGACATGGGCATCCAGGACACCCACATGCACTGTGCTCTAGTATATATGGTTCCAGAGCATTCTGGTTCCACTTAACATGGACATCCTGGACACCCACATGTGCATTGGGATATGAGGTTCCAAAATATTCCAACTCTATATATTGACATGGGCATCCTGGATGCCCACATGTGCACTAGGATATGGGGGTATCATATATTCCAACTCTATATATTGACATGGGCATCCAGGATGCCCACATGCACTATGCTCTAGTATATATGGTTCCAAAGCATTCTGGTTCCACCTATTGACGTGGGCATTCTGGATGCCCACATGTGCACTGAGATATGAGGATCCCAAATATTATAACTCTAGATATTGAAATGGGCACTCAGAATGCCCACATATGCACTAGTTCTGGGAAATCCAGATATTAGTTCTGATGCTTCCACACTTCTGGTACAGGGACTCCCAGGGCCTGCAACCCCATTCCAGAACTGCTTCCGGTTTTTTCCCATGCTATGCCCCACTCAGAAGCGTAGCCATCCTCTGACCCCCATATTTATTTGCTTAACCTTTTGACTCTCCTCTTACAACATTTATTACAACATTTTACAGTCTTATTTCAAGTTCATTTCCAACATATTATATGTAACATAATACCAGTATACCTCTTCCCATAGCACTGCCAGCCATCTTAGGGCAGGAATTGCTCAAAGGTATTAGCTAGGAATACAAATAAGTATAAAAAAACTCACCTGAGCTGCTACCAAAAATGGTGGAAATAACTGAGATGCTTGGAAAAAATATCAAGGTATGTATGCTAGTGAGAAAAGGTATACTTGTATTATATTGCAGCAATGAACCTGGAAGAAGAATTTGAAGTGTAGTAAGGAATGTTGTAACAATAATCAGGTTAGCTATACCCTGCAGCTTCCAGTGATTCCAGAGTCTTCTGACCGTGCCAAGACTGGAAGTGCTGGGGAAAGCCTCAGAACTCAGGTTCAGCCATTGTGTCACTTCATCAGCTGGTTGGGGTGGCACAGGTGAGCCTATTCACACATCATTGTTTTTTTCTGATGCTGAATTTCTTTGTCCTCAGCTAATTAATTTAGCATAACTCATAGTAAGTACCATCTATTGAAATTCTCAGGAAGGTATCTGAACAAGAATAATGAATTTATAAGTTCTAATAAGTCCTAAGTTGGCATATCAAATAGTACTGAGCTGTTTTACTGATGTATCATTGCCAGCTGATACTGGTAAACATGGAGAATGCATTGCATTTAATACATATTTTCAGAACCAGCTAATGCAAACAGAATACTAATCACTATATTGTTTTTATTTACCAAATGATGTGAACCATCCTGAGAGCTGTAGTTGGATTGGGAGGTATCCTACATCCCAACTTCAGCCTCAGACATTTATCATGCTTAAGTCTTGACCACTTGTATTATGTGAATGGATTAAGAAACTATTGTTAAAAGGTCCTGTTCATTTCCAAAACTTGGAAGTGCAGACTTAGGATCAGCCCAAACCCTGCTTGTACATGTGATTGGTATAATGTGTGGGTGTGTTTGTTCAGCAGATGTAAATACATGATATGTGATTAGTGTGCATGTACAGTAGTCTGTTCCACCTGGAATCTGTTTCTTTTTGGGGGGATGTTATATGGTTAAATGTTATGTCAGCAACAAAGCAACCCCTGACTGGGGTAATGTTCAACCATTTTCACTTTGTTTTGTCCTGTGTACAAGATAATACATGGGCCCAGCCTTAACATGGCAAGAGACCTTGCAAGCAAGGTAATTAGGAACTCAGGAACCTTTATTATCCTCTACTGCCACCATTCCACAGAATGCAAAGCAGGGTTAATTACATGTTTTATGCAACTTAGCCTTCTGCTCCTTGAATGAGATACAGCACCTTGACACCATCATAGTCCACACACATTTCTTTGTCCTTTTACACCACACTTTCCACAGTATGTTTCACTTATATAATAATTTTTCCTGGTCATTTATGTGAATGCATTGCTTTGGACTTGAGGTAATCATCCCATGCAACTCTTCTGACCTCGGAAATCCTGAAATGGCTGGAACCGCCCCTTGCTCATAACTTGCCTGTTAATGCTCCATGCCATCTTAAGAATGAAAACCTGGTATTCTACATATTTCTCATCTTCTATTACATAACCAGATTCTAGGCTGGATCACATGACATCATCTTTGTAGTGAATGCTAACACAAATCACTTTAAAACACCACCACACAGCTTGTCTGAGGGCCTGCTACCATCAGCTGGACTCAACAACAAATGAAGGGAAGATAATAGAGAGCTGAGCAGAAAAAGCCCAACTATAGAGAAAGGTGGAGTTGATGTTATAATATAAATATTTTCAAAGCTTTTTTGACTTAACCATTTCGCCTTCAAAATCACGTGACCTTGAGCACATGATCATGAGAACATCACATGACTAAGGTCTAGACCTAATCATGTGACATGCCTCATGGTTTTAATTTCCATTACTTTCACATCTTATCTATTTCTCACATTCATTTCCATCTTATTATTCCATGCTGTCATTACCTGTTCACACAAAAGCTTCTTTACTCTATTTATATATAGTAAAACATCTCATGTATAGCATGGTCTGTGTGCACACCTGTAACATATATAAAGTAGACACTTTGTGACTGATATCCCCAGTCTAATCCATTTTGTTCACTGTCATTGGTCATTGCCTAGAGTACATCCTCCTTATAGGCTAACATTGTTCTTGGAAAAGCTTCCCGCCTCATTTATTGAGCCAGTAGCCATGTACACTGGAAGACTAGTTCCAAGCCTTGTGATTTGAGTTGTTATTTGTGATACCTCATAACAGTCGACCTTAGTTCACCCAGAAAGGAACCTGATAAACAAACAAGTGGATTTGTTACAAACTTCCCCTTTGATGTCAACGAAAACTGTTCTCCTTTTTGTTTCTCTCTCATGTGACTCAATGTAGACTTCACCTATAACCTTTCCGATAGCTTGGTTCTTGAGTACTGATTCTTCCTTTCCAATTTCTTCGAACGGACAGCCTCTTTCCTTTAAAAGGGTGTTCCCCTTCGCGGACTCCCTTTGTTTCCCCTTTCCAATAGTTTGCTGTGGCGCACTGCCTGGTCCGTGCTCCACAGTTAACCCTATAAATATGCTGCCCTTGTACTACCATTCCTCAGCTAGTTCTATACAATCCAGTGTAGTTTCTAGTCTTCCAGCCTTATTGATTGTGATCTTAAGTGCTGAGACTCCTATTTGCTTTATGAGACTTCGACCTACTCCTATAAGTGGTCACTATAGCTAGAAGCTACGCCCCAGCATAACAGAATTAGATTGGGGATTCCAGCCACAATACATGGGTTTATATACCTTTACAAATCATGCACAGACCAAGCAGTGCTAAGATGAGAAAGAAAATAAGTGGCCAAGTATGACAAAGCAATTACAGATCTTGGTTGGCAACATGTGGTTATTACTATGTAAGGTGCAATAATCATGTTTACTAATGTGGTGTACAGATTACTCTGTATCACATGTATGTTCACATGGTCATGTGCTTTAGGTCAGATGACTGTTGAAGTCTGAATGTTCGAAGTCCAAAGTAGTAATGAAGTGTAGCTCCAGTAGTGTAAGAAATGAAAGCATTCATAACAATTTTGTGACATATTCTAGACTATGACATCATAGGTTAGATGATGTTCTGGACTTACCCTATTTGTATTACATCATAGATAAGAAGCAGTTCTCTTCAGATAAGAGCCATTATTTCTATTGGCTGCTATCTTTACTACATATCTCACCTTATTTTTCCATTTAGTCTATAATGTTCTATAACATTCTGTGATGTACCTTACATAGGTACTATACAGTACATAGATACAAACATGTCATGTCTGTATACATGTATAAGGAGGGCCTTACTGCCCTTCTTCCTCTAATGAAGTAACCCTTTTTCATTTCTGCTCTATATCCACTCAAAAGCTCAGTCACTTGCTTTATTCTTGACTATCAACCAATTATTCTATACATACTTGGTGAGCCTCCCATCAAGTGTTCACATCCCTTCTTGTCCCTGTGCTATTGGTGGTCCATACTTCCAATATTGGAAAGTTGGTCTTCTTCTACTGACTCTTCTAGGCTTTGCCTTAAGTCATCCTTGACATTGTACTGGGTCAATATAATCAGGAGGCAATCTAGGATGTTTAGGGAGTGGTTTGAATGGCCTAGATACATCACTTTTCATATACTTGTACTATCTGTGCTGATTTGTCTTGTCTTTAGCTAGCATCTTTATTTTAAGTCATTTTGAGTCACAATGTATACTGCTTGTTGTGCTACCCATTCCACCACATCTCCCATCACTATGGATGCCATTAGCATCGCTTTGGCACCTCCAATCATCTCCATCATCAACTGACTCAGTTTTCTCACCTGAACCCTCACCTGGCCCTCTATTTCAACATAGCAGTTTCATTTTGATGACATGCTCATCCTCAATACTCCTGAGACCTATACCATCATATCTGGCATGGTCAACAACCTTTCTGTGGTCTGAATTGACCTCAACACCCTTTAACTGGTCCTGCCCACCTGTATCCCCTCCTAGCCACCTATCTCAATGTAATGCATTAATTTCAATGATGGAAACATTTCCATCACTCCTAAAATGTCTTCCATTGTATTTGCCACCATTGACAACCTTTCGATGGTCTGAATCACCCTCATTGACTCTTGACTCCCCCTGCTTACCTATATAGCCCCTTGGAGGTCTATCTTGATCAGGTGAGTTTGTTCCATCAACATGCTCATTGCCGATGGTCCTAGGACATTCCTGGACATTGTGGACACTATCTGGTATGTGCATTTCACCTCCTGGGTTGTCTAGCTCATCCTGTGCTCTACCTGGTGAGTTCTCCCCAACCCTTTTCTTTGAGTGTTCACTAATGTATTCTGATGTGTTTCACAGATTCATCAACATCTTCCTAGCATCCTTGATGTGCACTGACACTCCTAACACATCTGCTTCATCTCCCAATGTATCTAGCTCAATATCTTAGGTCCTATGTGAGAACTCCTTGACCTCTCACTCAAAGTGTTTGTGCTCATGTTCTAATGTGTTTTGTGATTCCTTGAATCAATTCCTAGGTCCTCATCACCACTAGATGGTTCTAATGCATCTGTATCACTATGGGTAGATCCAATATTGCAGCTCACAACTCCATTCCACTTCACTTCCTCTTGAGCTTGATGCTCAGGAGTTTTGTCCATCCTTGCACAGGTTCATTGGGTGGTGGAGATGGGTTTTGGGAATCCCCAGGTACACTCCAACCAACCATCAAGGGATGCTGATGATTTTACTCAACTCTGTCATCACTCATATGTACATCTTTGTACACATGCTCTCTCCCTTGATTGTCTCATCTCGACATATCCCAGCATTCTTGCCAGTAATATGGGTGTCTCAGTGAGTCCCTCTGACCTCCTCATTGATCTCCATGCCTCTATTTTTATGTGTGAGCTTGCACTTTCCTCTGCACTCACAGTCTCACCCCTAGGTTCGACCTGAACCTTTGGCAACTCTATCAGATTGGCTGGTAGCTCATTGGTGTTCCATGGTCGATGCATCTTGTTACTATCATCACCCATCACCTCTTAACACTCTCTTGACATTCTCAACTTGATCTCTATCTTGCCTCCTCACACTTTCATGCCCTTAGGCTTGTTAAGGGGCTCTGTGGATGCACCTGGATGATGTCCATTATCACCTGTTGCATCCCCAGGATCTCTTGATGGTCTCCTCTTGTCGGACTCAACTCTGTCTGGGTGGTTGCACAACTTGCTTCATATGCTCACACCATTCTCCATGATCTTGCCTTGGTCCTGAGTTACCTTGGGTTCAACTGGTAAGTTGGTGGATTTGTTGGAACTTGCTGGTAGGTGCCTCTTGCCTTCTTTTTTGTCCTTATTGACCCTTGAGCTCAACCTCATGGTCAGCTTGTCATCTGCTGCTTCAGCATTGTCAGTCATCTCTTGACTGTCTCACTTCCCTGTGAGTAATGTGCTGAGCTGATTCCATGCAGCTGCATCCATGGATGTGCTTGCTGTGCTTGTCACAGCAGTCTTGTCTGTAGATGTCTCTGCTTAACTGGTTTCTTCATTGGCCACTTAAATTCTCTTGTTGACCTCCCTGACCTCGACTTCATCACCCACTATCTCCTTTTGGCCCTCTCCACTCAATCTCTTGTCTTGTGGTGTCTGTATGGTTTGTGTGGTGGTCAACTGGTCCTGTGGGTTTTACAATACACCCTCTGGCCTTGTGGGTCCTGCCCATATTGCATCTGGGTCTGCTACATACATCAGTGGCTGCATCATTGGCCCACTGACTTACTATCCTGGATTCCTAGGGCATGACTGGTATGCAATGGACCTTATTGTCCTTGCCATTGTTGTTCTGACCCCTCCAATTCTTCATTTTGGTGTGTCCTGTCCACTATGTGGTGTGTGCTGCTAACATTCTTGGTGCTGTTTTCATTGACTGCTTTCTGCACTGCCTCTGACTTGGTTTTTGCCTCTTCTACTTATCAAGTACTGCTGTCATAATGAATTCTGGAGTGATGTCTTGACCTTGAAAGTTTGCAAAATGTATCATGGAGTAAATAGTTATTTTATATGACTGTGGGAGTGAAAACATAATCTTGTTAGTGAAAAATTGGCTGCTGATGTTCAATGGCCTGCTGAGTGACTTGATTTTGTCTCAAATGCTGTGCATGTTGTCAAGATGTTTGCATACATTGTCATTCTCCTGGCACTTCTTCTCACTCAATTTCAATGTGTAGAGCAATTCCAGGTAGGACATCTTTGTAAGTGGACTACTGAGCAGGCAGGGCTCATAACCTGTGAAAACCTGTATAAGGCTATAGGACACTCTAGTTAGTAGTCACTAAAGTAAGACTACAGTACAAAGGTTCAAATGTGTACATGATTATGTGATGCAGTGGCTGTATGACCACAGTCCATTTGTCTATCTAATATTCCAACACCTTGTCCTGTCCTTGTCCTTGTCCTGGCAGTGGCAGCAGTGGTGGTGGTGGTAACAGACATGCTGCAGCGTTGTCCTGAGTCATTGTTGTTGTTGTTGCCCTGGCAGTGGTGGGCATGCAGTTGCATCACACCCAGCTGAGTCATCATATTTGTTATGATTCCTTGAACTACTACTCTTTTTCTTCACTTCCTAGCTATGCACTGTATTACCACAAGTTACTCATTCGACTCTTGCCTTATACATTTTCTTTTCCCTTTTCGCCTCACATGATCTTGTCCAGTCAGCAATTGCCATTTCCCTCACATGACTCCACAGTCATGATGCCATCAACTGTGCACCTATTCCCAATTCATTTCATTTGTAATACTAATGATGTGTCACTTTCCCATTGGTCCCTCATATCGTACAACATGTCATTACTATTACTATTCCACTTCTAGTTATCTCTTCTTATGGTCCATGCGCAGATTCCTTACATATAAATACCTCAACCTCGCAGTAGAGATCCTTAGCTTAGACCTCCCTTGTCTTACTCTAGTATCTCTGCAATTGACAAGGTCCTTGTTCCCTCATCCCTCATCTCCTCTCCTCAAACCTCTGCCTTAGGATGGTTGATATTGCCTTTGACACAACCATACTCCATGCCTTGTTGTTACTATTGCACTTCACCGCCAGATGACTCACTTTGCCACAAAAACACTTACACATCCGTGGATTCCCCTGAACCCTCAAACCTTAGGACCTCCCTATACCTTTCAAGGGCTATCTCTGATCCTACCTAGGTTGAGTGTAACAATATTTGTTGTGGTGACATGCACACTGTTGCACTGTCCTTGCCTAAGTTGTTGTTGTCCTCACCCAAGTTGTGATGGTGGTGGTGGTAATTGTTACAATTCACCAGACTACTACTCTTTTCCTTAACTTCTCTAGCTATATACTGTATTACCACAAGTTGCTCATTCAACTCTTGTCTCGTATGCTTTCCTTTTCTCTCTTGTCTCACATGACTTCGTCCAGTTGGCAATTGCCATTTCTCTCATGTGACTCCACAGTCCACAGTCATGATGCCATCAACTGTGCATTAATTTTCCAATTCATTTCATTTGTAATACTAATGATGTGTCACCTCTTCATTGGCTCTTCATATCATACAATGCGTCATCACTATTCCCCTTACTATTCATAGTTATCTTTTCTCATGGTCCATGCACAGATTCCCTATGTATAAATACCTATGTCCTCATAGCAGAGATCCTTAGCTTAGACCTCCCTTGTCTTACCTAGCATCTCTGCAATCGACAAGGTCTTTGATCCTTTGTCTCTCGTCTCTTTGAACCTCAGAACCTGAGGACAGTCGGTATTGCCTTTGACACAACCATACTCCATGCCTTTATCATTACTGTTGTGAACTACCGCCGGATGACTCACTTCATCACGTGATCGCTTATGTGTCTGTGGAAACTCCTTGAACCCTTGAACCCTAGAACCTTCCTATGCCTTCAAGGGCTATGTCTGATCCTACTTGGGTCGAGCATAATAGTAATGGCCTGCTGTTGAATTTTTCCCACCCAAGTCATCATCCCACCTTGGATGGGTGCTTAAACCATTTGTGATGCAGTTGGATGGGTGATAGCACAGAGGAGGCATTTGGAATGCAATTGGATGGGGGATGATGCAGGCAAGGCACTTGGGACATGACTGAGCCAAGGGTGGCACAGGTGAGCTGTTGGAGGTGCAACTGGATGGGCAATGGCACAGGCAAGGTGTTTGGGACATGACTGAGCCAGGGGTGGTGGCTGTTGGTGAGTTGGTTGGGCTGGAGGTGAATTGTTTGGAGTGGGTGAGCCATTTGCAGTGTGACAAGTTGTTTGAGGTGCTGGGAGGTCATTTGTTGTATAGGTAGATTGCCTGTTGTAATATGAATATTTTCAAAACTTTTTTGAACTTATCACTTCACCTTTAACTTATTATTTCACCTTTACCAGTTGCATGACTCAGTGCATGTGATTGTGAGAAGTATCACATAACTAGGGTCTAGATCTTATCACATGACATAACTCATGGTTTTAATCTTTGTTGTTTTCACATCTTATCTATTTCACATGTTTATTTTTGTCCTGTCATCTCATGCTGTCATTACTTATATCACACACTGCCTTCTTTACTTTACCCATACATAGTAAATCATCCCACCACAGCATGGTCTGTGTACACACCTGTAACATATATAAGGTAGACACTCTACGACTGGTAACTCCAGTCTAATCCATTTTGTTCACTACCATTGGTCATTGCCTGGAGTACATCCTCCTTGTAGGCCAGTATTGCAATTGGATGAACCTCCCCACCTCATTCATTGAGCCAGCAGTTGTGTATGCTGCAAAATAGTCCGAGCCTTGTGGTCTTGTATTGTTATTCATGTAATAGTTCATAACACTTGGATTAGACTGTTATACACAATGCTTGGGTCCCAGAGCTAAGGGAACAAGTGGCATCACCACTTGACAGTGATGAGTAAAGCACTCACTGAAACACTTGCATAATACAGTCATCTGCCATCATAAATATGAATAACATTGCTGCCAGGCATAGTGTACAAGCCTCCATTGTCTGTTGAGTGCCTAATAGTTTGTACATATCCCTTCTGATGCTACAAGGGGCAGGTTTGTGTGATCACCTGTAATGTCACATCTGATGCGGGCAGTATTTCTGTTGCTGTAGCCAGGTGTATCCAGTTCCTCCATGGCTGTAGTACTTTTTTTTTAGTAGTTTTTTATGATAGGTCACTGTGGTCACCTTTGGATTTGCCGATGAAGAAGGAGATATTATCTTTGGTCGAGGAAGTATTTTTTATGACAACAAGTTTGTAGGTTGCCCAGAGTCTGGTTGGAAAATCCAGTGACTCCAAAAAGCGTTCCAATCCCTAACCCCAAATTGGGGCACGAAGCATCCCACAATCACTCATGGGAATTTCACTTAGCTTTGGTGGAGACAAATAATGTACAAACCCCTGGCTACAAATCATGTCACTGGGTCATGTGATCCAGGTAAGGGGCTATTGAGATACACCACTTTTAAGACAGCAATACTATTGGAACAGTTTTTGGACTTTGATAATAATATGGGTATTGAGTATATATTAGTACTTGGTATATCCCCCTTTTGCCTTAATCACAGCCTGGACCCTCCTTGGCATGCTTTCAATCAACTTCTGACACTCCTCAGTTGGTATCCCCTCCCATACCTTTTGAATTCTATCCCATAACTGATGAATCCCATTGGAAGGGTTTTCATACTCTGCCAGCCTTCTCTTCAGGTAACCCCAGAGATGCTCAATGGGGTTGAGGTCAGGAGACTGTGCAGGCCATACCA
>JBBPRF010000529.1:0-21010 GCA_038092875.1 Lanmaoa pseudosensibilis | reverse complement strand
AGTCAACGTTAGATACGTACTTGATACCCCCATGCACATGGACTGTATATATTTCATAACTGTCTGTCGATAATGGGTTTCATATCGTTTGTAAATTATGCTCTTTTGTTTTTGTTGTCGAGCAAAACACGTCTCTGCTGCAAGATGCTAGCATCATGCTTCATTCAGGTGGATCAACACGGCGTTGACATGGACAGCCAATATTGCAGGGAACGTTATAGCGTCAGAGAAATGAGAGATATTCAGACATTGAATATCCATCCGCCGTTGTACTCCCACTCATATTACAGTAACTCCTTAGGGTGAGGGAAAGACTCCTTCGTGGCACACATTCCGGTTGACCAGCCATCGGATCTGAAGTACAATATGTGATATGTACAAGACTGTACTGAGATGGAAACACCACCTGGGCCAAACAACCAAACTTGAAGAAAAAAAGACGAGAAAAGGCGATCGCAAACCGGTACTGAGGAGGGTCAAGCATGACACACTCTCAATGGAAGCTCCTTTGATGTAAACTTGACCTCGTGTACTGCGAACGTTGCCCCCGTTCCAAGATGACTGACAGATAAAACAAGATATAATCGGTGATTTAGTAAAAAAGTAGTGAAAAGGTTGAGTCAGCCGAGCGCCCAGCGGAGGGATTTTTCCAGTGGGATAAGTTGCACAAGGATAGACTGCATTGACTCAGAGGTGGAGGAGGACGATGTGGGTGAGGTTAGAAGTAAGCAGGCAGATAGGGGATAGTATACTACATCAAGTAGAAATCCTGAGTAACGCGCTGTCGAAAAGCGGTCTATCATTTTGCAGTCAGCTGCAAGCTAACTTCAAATTAGCTTAATCTCCGTGCAGATACCTGCTATCGTCCTGCCAGTGAGGGTTATTCCCTTTTGACCAACGCACTGGCCCATCACATTAATCACAATCTCCGTGCAGATACTGGGGTGACCCTGCCCGGGCCCTCAAGTTTGTCCTCCTGATCGTCCTCGTGCCAAAGGGTCGCTTTGTGACCCTAGATTTCCTTTTTCGTCGACCTGTCCTCCAATCATGCCTCTCGAATGACCTACTATGAAAGCAGTAACGTAATATACTGTCCTGCTGATCAGTGTGACATATCATACTATCTATCATGCTATGTTTGATTATTCCCTTCTAGTATGTAACTCAGCTCACTTAGTTATAAACCCCCTAGGTGCTCTGAGCGTGTCATTCAATCACCCGAGGTAACCCACCGCGTCTCATACACTTCCCTTCCCTCGATCACTCCCTGATTTCCCATATGACCAACCCCAGAACGGAGGGCGATGTCATCACTCTGGCATCTGGAGAAAGGGTAGTTCCTGCTCCAATGGAGGTCGTCATTCGGTCTTCCAACCGAGTGGGGGATGTTGTCATGTTCGGACAGGGACGAAAACAAGTTGGTGTTCTCATCGAGCCGAGTACTAGTATCGACGTCAACGATGGGGAAGCTGTGGCCAACTTTAGAAATCAAATCTGGTGGGTACTTCACGTATGACTAGGCAAGCTTGTTGACTGAAAATTTTAAAAAAGGGACAAGATCGAGGAGGCCAACAACCTGTCTTCGGGGGGACCATTCAGTCGTATCATCAAGGAGACGATTCTGATTACGAAAAATGGCGAACCCATGAGACGTGAGAGCGGAACTGTTCAACCTGAGGCGACTCTGGAGAAATACAAAGACAAGATAAATAATCTGTGAGTCGTTTCATCACACCTATGCGGACATGGGTCTTAGACTCGCCAAAGGTATGACAGACCGTCATCGTGGACTCCCGAAGATATTGGACAATGGTTGCTGCAACACGCGCGTACTATCGGGGAAAACGATGAGATTGATCCCCTTACTGACCTATTTTTGCAAGGCTTTAATAGGTATGCGGTGTCGTAAGATGTAAATTTGAAGACATTGCTCATGCCGTGCTGTTCCTTTACAGTTTAAAAGCCACATCTCTTCGAAATAAAGTATCGAATGCTCTAAAACATTGGCTGAACCCGATCCAGAATGATGTCCCAGGTAGCCTCATCTATCAGATCCCGATTATCCAAAACCTCAGTTCGTGGATTGCTACCCTTGCGAACGAAGGTCCCAACGAGGCGGCAGGACTTTTCAATGGCCCACAAGAGAAAGCCATCGACGACATGATCCAGAAATACTCTGTTGCGTCCCCCCGTTTCAGTCACGTTTTGGATCCGATCGTGCCTGCCGTTGTTCTTCTCACTGGAAGTACGGGTGGTCTCGGGTCGTCCTTACTCTTAAAACTTGTCGAAAGCGAATTGGTTGATCGCGTGTTCGCTCTCAATCGTCCCCCCGTTGGGTCGACCGAGGGACGACAAAAGTCGGTCGAGGAACGACAAACCTTAGCTTTCAAACTCAAGGGACTTACGCCCACAAACGAGGGCTTGAAAAAGATTACATACATCGAAGCTGACGCCTCTCAGATCAATTGCGGTCTGACTCCAGAACAATACTCCGAGGTAAGTTTGAGCCTCGGTTTTGCCAAAGATACACTCGCTCACGTATCCTTGACAGATACAAAGTTCAGTCACGTTGATCATACACAACGCGTGGCGTGTCGACTTCAACTTGGGGTTATCTTCGTTTGAGGACTGCATTAAGGCGTCGAAGAACTTGGTTGAACTCGGGGCAACCTCTGCCAGAAAGCATTTACTCCGATTCTTGTTCACTTCCTCGATTGCATCTGCTTCTGGTTGGAATAATGCGGAACCCTTACCAGAGGAGTTTCAAAGGTCTTCTGTTGCTGTTGGAACAGGCTATGGAGCGAGCAAATACGTGGCTGAACGGGTGAGCCATGTTCTGCTAGCTAATTAGATGATTAGTATTGATGTGGATTGATAGATTATCACGTCGAGTCCCTTAGCTGCAACTTCGTTCCGCATCGGCCAAATCGCTGGTACACGCAAAGGATACTGGGGCACGTCGGATTGGTTCCCAATCCTTGTGAGAACCAGCCAGTCCCTTGAAAAGCTTCCTAAAGTCAAGGGTGTAAGTAACACGATAAATATTGTTCATGTCATCGACTCGCGCTCATTCGTGTTCATGACAATTTTATCATCTAGGTCGTGTCTTGGGTAGATGAGGAATATGTGGCTTCAGCGATTTTAGATGCGGCGTTTGCCACGACACAGGAGTTACCGCCAGCCCTCAACCTCGTCAATCCTCAGAGTCAGCGTTTTGATGAGGTCATCGGGTTGGTACAAGAGGCGGCCATCGAATGGAGAAATATGTATGCGCGTCCGGGTGCGGTTAAGTGGGAGTTCCCGACAATTGAATCCTCGGAGTGGTTGGAGTTGTTGGAGGGGGAGGCTAACTTGAGAAACCCTAACCTGGACCAGTTTGTAAGTTGATTCAAATACTGTCCGGGCCTACTTACTGGATGATGATCACTAACGTGCACAACCTTGTCCGACACAGCCAGCAGTCAAGTTGTTTGAGTTCATACAGTCAGTGCTGACGGACATGGACAGTGCCAATGCGGACACTGCGGAGGTGGCAGGGATGAAATGTAAAATGGACAAGATGAAGAGAGTCAGTCCGACGGTCGAGAGAGAATTTTCTGCGGCTCAAGTTACAAAACGTAAAGCAAAACAGTGGGCGAAGAAATGGGCCTACTGGAATGAGTGACCTTACCCTCATACAGTATGCGATGGTGATTCATGTAATATACAAGAGACTTGCGACAAATTCACGGCTAGACCCCGCATGATTGTGCAATATCCTGCTGGTCGTACAGGATATTGATAAGCTCGTTTTGCAGTACCTCTTCCTGTCCCCTCATCTTGCCGTATCCGCTCGCCGCCACTCATTCTGGCCCCGCCTTGCAAGACTTCCCCCGGTCCTCTGCTCTTTTGCAGCTACAAGATCATAATGTGCTCCCCCAGACTGCCGGTTGTTTTGCAATACCTCGAACTTTAAGCGAAGACATAAAATATTATTCAGGTGTTCTTTCGATGGCGTCGCCTCGACAAGCTCGGAATCAGATCTTCCGTGCTTTATAAATCTTGACGTCTTCTCTCGGCCTAGGTGAAACGTTTAGGTTCAGTATCATGATGGGCGTCGCGCATCCGATCCGGCCGTCATGATCGGCCAGCAGACTTACCTATCTTGAGCGTCCACCGCGACTGCGCCCAAGCGTTGTACGACCCGCATCCCTGAGCTGACACGACCAAAGATGGTGTGCTTGTTATCCAGATAAGGCGTCGGGGCGAGGCTGATGAAGAACTGAGAACCTAGTGGCGCGCGCGTCAGGAGGATACCAAACCAATATAAAAGAGGGAGGTGGTGGAAGAAAAGACATGGATGGGGGTGGATCGTCACGCACCATTTGTGTTCGGACCAGAATTGGCCATCGCGAGTACGCCTGCGCCGGTGAACCGGAGTTCAGGATGTATTTCGTCTTCGCTGTGAAAATGAATGCAGAGGTGGTGAACGTCCGTTTTTTTTTGAAAGCGATGTTGAGAAAGAGAAAGGCATGACAAAGGGGAATTGGGACGTACAATCGCTGACCGTATATACTCGTCCCACCGCGACCCGTCCCCGTTGGATCGCCACCCTGGATCATAAAGTCCTGGCAACACGTGTACGCACGTTGAGCGCGTTTAAACGCAACCAGAGCTTGGAAGATACGTACAGCGACGATTCGGTGGAATATCACACCGTTGTAGTATCCTTTTTGAGCGAGTTCTGCAAAGTTTTTGCAAGTCTGTGGGACTCGGGAGAGTGAGGTTGGGTCCAAGGAGTCTTCCGAATGTTGGACCAACGGTTCAGGTTAGATTGTTCAGACTTACCTTGGGGGCATGATCCCAGTAGAGCTCGAGTTGGATGTCGCCCATGCTCGTCTCGAGTACGACAGAATCCATGTCGGACGAGTTTCACAGGGAAAGTGAAAGTCGACTTGGCAAACGCGATCGGACTTTGTAGGACATGGTCAAAAAAGGTGTTCCAGGCCCCTGATTGCAGTTCCTATAAATTTTTGGTGTTCAACTGTCTCAATTACCCGTATCATCGCCCGATGATTCCCCAAGGACCACGAGGCGTCTCCGCAAGTACCAAAGCGAGTTGCTCACTCAGCTCGTCAAGAAACGTATCTACATGCGAGCAGGTGATATTCCATCCCTCTTGCGAGCGGCGTCCTTACTCCTTTCTGAAACACTCGCGCTGGCTACCATGCGCTCACTAACACCAAGTGAATGCGATTTTCCACAAGATCGTTGACCAGTGCACCAAATTCGTCGCACGATGTCTTGGTATCATCCGAGGGTAGCTGGTTCAGCTCCGGGCACAGGACGACCCCCTCAGCATGCCTTTTACATGTGTAATGCCGACTAGCCCCCCATGGACTTCACGTCCTGAGACGTCTCAGACCAGGCGTCCGTCCCACCATTGCGCCAGATAACTCCGAGTTCACTAACACCGCCTGCGAAGCAATCACACACTGACTCGCCACCAACGTACGCTTGATGGACGCACCCCCGGGTCGGCTTGAGGACATGCCCTACTCCCTCAACCACATCCTCAGCGACGACCCCCGTGCGCGTCCCAGTTCGTCGGCGGTACCTTCTCCCAGGCCCTCCTTAGCTCTCTGGATTTGTCACCGCCGCTACAGTGCCTTCGTCGGGACATACTACCCTACGTGTCTAGACGACGATCTGAACTCGGATGTCATCTCCCATCTGCGAAGCGTTTGTCACCCCATCTCCGCGCGTGTGTCGAGTCGTACAACCCTCACGTCGGAGGTCGGTCCGGGAGAGGATCTCGACTCCGAGGTGGAGGGTGGAGGTGACGGAAAGGGGGATCGGGGACCAGAAGGGGGAGTCCTTCCCATTTTCGACAGGTCGACACACTTGTTCGGTGTGTTCGTCCAGAGACCAACTTGATTCAAGACGTTGGGGTTGTTGCCTGGCCCTGAGAATCCCGAATCGGACGAGGCGAGCAAAAAGGTTCGACGGGCACGTTGTTGGATATCGACTCTAAAGCCCCCTCACCGTCCGAGGGGGATGGGTGGGAATGATGGGCCACCGTTGGTAGGGAGAATCGATCGCACGATACGACGGCGTACGAGTACATGGGCGGTTGATAGAATTTCTGCGAATGACAATGTCCGCGCTGCCGAGGTGTGTCCCCCCAAAAATATTTTACCAACGTTCTCGCTCCGAGAAGGACGGCACTGTATAACTGCAGATAAGTAGGATCAAAGATACATACAGGGGGTGCAGAAAGACTCCAGGGTAATGAACCATACAGAACTTTCCTTCTGGGGCGTGTCGCACTCGGCGTTTCCGAGGGGCCCCATATGTATGTACCACTTGTAAGTACCCACTTGAATTTCTGGCATCTATTTTGGCAACTCAGGGTATACGACGTATATATCAAGCATCCAGGTATCCAGGTATATAAATGTCGAGAGGAGCAATAGGCAGTAGTACAGTTGACCCCCTGGCACAATAGTCAGTATCCGAGCATGACGTACATTGTTAACCCGGTTGTAAAAACGTGAAGAAAAAAGAGTCGTCGCGATCGTGAGTTCATCAAATAACTAACGCGTTCCTGCGCTTGCCAAGTCGCATGTTCGTCCGCCAGCATCATACTCGGATGGCTTTCCAAAATGATGCGTACCTGACGTTCAAACGCGACAAATCGTCAACGGATCGAAAAACACATCAAATCAACGACACAACTCACATGTTAACCATGTCCAACGCGGTTTCCGGTCCTTTTCGTATACTTATCGGCGCGACGACGAACCCGTGTTTCCTAAATCTATATATATATATATATAGATGTGCGCGCCATATATGAGACGAGGGAAGACACGCGTGTCAAAACGCCGATCACGGCCACTTACACTTCTTGATACCACGGCTGTCTTGCTGCCGACCGCCAGAGCACGAAGCCGCCCGACGAAAGCACCCTCGCGAGCTCGGATACCTCGTCTTCGACGTCCTTGGACCCAGGCGCGAACCAGTCCAAGTGGTCCATGATAACGGCACGCGTGAGCGAGCCCGTCGAGAGACCACGGAGGACGCTAGCGCCAAGATTTGAGCATGTCTCATTGTGCAAAAAAGACGTTGACAGCGCTTACTTGATGATCGAATCAGTGTGCAAACGGAATGCGTCTGTCGCACTGGCGTTATCGGCTTTGAGTTTATCAAATCCAGCGCGTGTGAGATAAAGTGGACACGAGGTGGGAGTATAGTGGCCAGTGAGACACTGAAAAGAAAATGAGTGGCATGAGAAAACACGTGAAAGTCACCAACACGAGTTCGTCAGGCACGCACCAGAGGGTAGAAGTATGCGCCGTCTTTGAACTTGTATGTAGATGGGATAGGGTCCAACGTATCTCTGACGAATTCGTATATACTGCCTTCGTTCAACAACATCTTGCGTTGATTGAGTGGAACGCCGAGAGCGTTCCAGCAGAACGCGGGGGTTTTCAGGAGTGCGACAACGAGCGGGTTTAGAAGCACGGGCATCAGTTTCTCTTTCCATATCTTCACTTGCTCCGCTGTCGTAGAGACGTTGCAGAGTTCCTCTGCATCCTTGGACACCCCTGCGAGAGTAAAGATGACTTGAGCGAGACGGATCGCCAAGCCACTGTAGCCATTCGTGTAAAAGGATTTCGAGAATGCACTGTCATTGATGTGCCAGAACTGGTATGCAATGGAAGACAGAAGTGGAGAGATCCTGCAATCCAGTAGTTCACGGAATCGGGGGTGTCGACCCTCTCCAAACAAGGCGAAAAAGTCGTCGTAATCCAGGGCGAGCATGGCTGCGAGCTTCAGCTCCAAGAGATGGCCTTGACTGGATATTACGACATCAGAAGGACGGACATTCCCAACAAAGATGATCGCCGTACCATGGGTTCATGTCCACACAGTGAATCTGATGGACATTGTGTGAGCGTAACGAACACATGCCGGCATCTTAACTTACCCTCCGAGGCTGAGCAGCGATGGCGTAGTGCAATGCGTTGTCTCCCGCAGACGTGATAACAAGCATAGAATCGTCAGGACCCAAGTTCAAATGCTTCATGTCCTCAAAAGGGTCCTCCTGCAATCCAAGTTAATTTCCGTTCCGCCCCAAAAACGCTCACACAAAAAACCCACCCATGTAAACGAGTAAATGAACGTCCTAAACTCCTTGTGCACGGGTTGTTCATAATACGGCAACCTCCAAGGCTGAACAGGGCTTCTCTGTCAGCGCAACAACAAATGACAATAAGAGGATACACACGTTTCCGACGTGGTAGTGGAACGAGCTCAAGGGAGGCGTGATGTTGATCGTCGAATGCGCTGGTACTGGCGACTCGACCTCCATAACTGGTTTGCCTATATCAAGCATGGGAATCATCTTCGAGTCTTTGATGATGCTGAACGATGCAGGAGAGCAGTTTCCAATCATGTTTCCGCTTTCCACTTCAAACGCATGGCAGAAACGAGATACGTCACAGGACCGCGAACGACCAAGCCAAATGTAGTAAGGGCTACAGAACGTTGAGAGCGAGGTAACATGGATGTGCACATGCAACACTCACATGCGCACGATGAATGGGATGATGAAATGGTTCCTGCCATTGTACGTCTTGACCTGATGACGGAGATGAGAAAGCAATGCCAGACGTGTAACTCATATGTTGGACTCACCGTGCCAAACTTGTACTCGAGGTAGTCGCGTCGGTGAGGTGATAACGACACGTGATCAAAGTCGAACCAGATCTGCCAGAACCAACGGCTGAGCCAACCACATTCTTTGCTGGTCCCCCCAATCGCCTTCTCGTGAAGCGAAGGCTGGCGTCCGGACGTGTAAAAGTCGACGACACCGAGCACGCCAGTCTCTGGAGACAGGACGTAGTCGATGCGGTCGAGCAGCGCATAAAAGTTTGGCATCTGGGAAGGGAATTGGTCTTTGGATTGAAGGGAGGAGAGAAGGCCTTACCATGGACAGGGAATAGCTGAGTGTGATGAAATTGACGCTGCCTTTAGGATCAGTCGTGGACCACTCGGGGAGGGAGAACTCTGTCGCATCCTGGCACAGGACCGTGATGTTACGCCACCCTTTGCGAGCGAACCGTTTGCGAGCAACCTCCAACAGAGGTTCACAGAGATCGATGAGGTAGATGGCGTCGAACTCAGAGACGGGGAAATGCTTGTCCATGAGCTCGATGTTGTGACCTGTTTGTGATCGGTTCCAGTAAGGCTAAAGAGGAAGGGAGGTAGCGCACCAGTACCACCGCCAATGTCGACCCAGATGAGCTTCTGTGAAGGATTCTTGGCGCGGAGAGTGCGCAGGTGGCTCACGGAGAGACGTAGCATGGTGTTGCGGCCGCGGAGCAGGCTACTCCGAGTCTTGTCATACACGTCCGCTTGACCCTTGTAAAACTAGGATGCAGTTGGTGAGAAACGGTGGAGGAAGGGAGAAGGGGGTGACTGACCTTGTCCAGACGCGTCCGCTGATCCGTCGCACCGAGTGGGCGGAGGAAGCAGTGCCATATAAACTTGAGCTGAGGCACTATCGCGTCGCCCAGGGCGACGACGACGGCGAGGAGTGACCCGGCAAGAATCAGACATGCAGCGATCGTCGACGATCCGGTGTAGTACGCGAGGGCGGTCCCGAGGTATCTGGCAAGAGGGTGAGAAGGAGCGTGAACCGAGACACGACGTCTCACCGTCGATTGTAGTACACGAGCAGGCCGGTGAGCAAGAGGACACCGCGGAGGGAGAGAAAAAGATGGAGCATCGTTGACGATGCGACCGCGGGGAGGGGTGCTACACGGCGGAGCGCGCTGGATCTTATAGAAAAATGCCCAGTGAAAATGCAGTTATTATCGTGTTACGTGGATATCAAAGTATCTCCTCAACACGTCAATTTGGCATGGCTCGCCCGAGGCCAATCGCGTAACTCCATGCCTGGAACACGCGCACGAGGCGGAGGCGTACCTTGGTTCAATTACGAACGTGCGACTACACCTGCCTCGGGCTTGACAGCTATCAGTCCGTCAGCCGTCACTCACAAAAGTTTGGGGCGAGGCCACACCTTTCATAACCAACATTGACCATGTTGGAATACCTTCCAGCCAACCCGGTTCGCACGGATGAACCGCTCGGAGAGTGGTCAGCATCGTGGTCATCTGAACATGGGTCAGTGACAAGTCCACAAAGTCGCCGCACACTTGAAACTTGCTCACTTCGTGTCAGATTTATCGCTTTCTGGAACCCGGCCCGCCGGGATGTGCTACGGAGCCTGTATCCGTACGACTCGTCACAGATAGTAAATTGGAGATCTATTCTGATCCCTGCGCAACTCCAAATACACCAAGCTTGACGCGTTGGCGATTATCGTCAGATTATCAGCCAGCGCATCTCCGGGGATGCCGCACTGCCCTTGCCCTTGCCCTAATAGACGCTGGGAATGATACTTAAGAGCGCACGCCGTGCGACAGCCTCTTTTTTTCACGTCCTTTCGAATACTGTGCAAGGCATCACCCCATGCAATACCTTCAACGAAAACACATCAATCTTATCCTTGATACATCCTCGAAATGGGTCAATTGAGATCCATCCATTCCTATTGAGGTTCGTCCTGTTTCATCATACATATACCCGTTCTGGTGTTTCTGTTTTGATCGGCAGGTGGGAACATCTATGATTCCGAATTCTAGGACGAACAGCACAGACTTGGGCTCACCCTCCTCATGGCCGATCACCCGCCACAGCAAGGCATACCTGCAAGGACAGAGTGTAATGTTATCGCTTTCTATCACAGGCCGTTTGAGGGCTGTGATTGGAAGACGGCTAGCAAGAAAGGAAATTAAGGGTCGATGACATCTGATTGCTCCTCGGCTAAGTTGGCGGATAGCGTCGAGGTTGACATAATCATCGCCTTCAGTGGCGCAAAACAGGCAAACTTTGATATGCACATGTGCGTATCGTTCTTCGCATACGAATCTGCCACACATCCCTCTGATTGGCTGTACAGCGCTCTGTCAGAATTTTACTAACGAGTGCGCACGTGCGTCGTATACAGTATGATTTCTCATCATGCATTAGGTTGGTAGCGTCGGGGAGCTGCACTCGAGCCCTCTCCCAGCCAAAATGCACTCTGAACGCATAAATCCCAACTTTTGTCGCTTCCGCTGCTATGCATTCTGGGAGAGTCTATCCTGCTGTAGTAGACTCTCTCATAATGCATAGCTCTTAGTAACGTCGCCGGTCTCCCGACCGCATCCATCAAGGGAAAATGGAAATTCAGCCAAGACTTAGGCAAACGAAGAAGCCCTCCTAATCTCTCACCGCACCTGCCCGACGTCATCCTCGACGAGCTCTACCAAGTACCCAAGCTCAAGGACAAGTGACTCGTCAAGACCACTCACATCTGCCCCGCACTTTCCATGTACCTGTCAAACAAATGTAGAGTCACTGTTTCTTCCTGTCGTGTGGTATGCATCGTTGACGAGCGTTCGATCTACAGGCGGCGAGGGTTGGATTACCTCAGAGAATCTTTCGCGATGGCGAGACTCATGAGACCAAGCAATCGAGGGATAGTTTGTGCAATAAAAAAGTCCACTTTTCGGATGTTGGATTCTGGACTGATGTGCGATCGGGTCTGTATGTGGGGTGATGTGTCCCCGCTATGGGATCCGCTCGATGAGAACGGCGAAGAGGGTTCGCTGTGCATGGTGAGTGTGCCTTGATTTCGTTTACCCAGCGTGGTATCACAGCAAGGGGAGGTTGAATATTGACGACCAGTTTATGCTATGTAAAGAAGCAGTCGAGGCAGTACGTGCTGTCTTTCGAGCACAAGATGTATAACACATTCAGCCCTGAGTCACACGCAAGAATTCAACTGAATCTAACAATTTGAAGTCACAACAGCTGCGATAATTGAGAGACGTGGTTATACAAACGAACTTGCACTTCCGTCCTGTGTCTTGACATGATCACAAAACTTGATGAAAAGTTGGTCAGATGCTACTTAGGTAGGGGACCGTATTACCTAGTTGAATATTACATCGATGGAAATGTTGTTAAACGAGGGTGATTTCGACGACGCGTTGACTTTTTGAACCTGAACGTTTGAACAATCATTGATCATTGATCGGTATCACTCCAACTTGCTCACACAACAAGCCCGGGATTGTCAGTGGTCACTCAAAGTCCCTACTTGGATCCGGGGATGATCGACCGTCCGAGATCCGTACGACTGGTGGGATCCCGTGGCAGTTGGATTTCTATCTGATTCCCAAATGGGCCTGGGCGATTATCGCCAGATTATCGGACAACGACCATCATGGCTCCGCGGCGTGATGCGGCACTGCCTACACTGGACGAACCTTGCCCTTGCCCAGGCCCTGACAGACGCTGGAAACGCTACTTAAGAGCGCCGTAGCAACGTGCTACACCCATCTTCTTTCTCGACATCGCCCCCCCAACTTCCCATATTCTCGTGAGAATAAGGCCATCGCCTCATGCCATACCTTCAACGAAAATACATCGATCTCATCCGTGAAGTATCCTCGAAATGGGGAAACTGGGATCCACCCATTCCGATCGAGGTTCGTAAACGCGTTTCATCTTTTCGGATATTGATATTTCATATATGCCCCGTTTATCCGATCTGATGTTTTCTGTTTTTCTTGTTTTTTTTTTTTGGATCGTTACAGGTGGGGTCATACGGTGAAGTCGAAAGTGAAACGGGGGAATTGAGGGTCGACGGAAACATCTACACTCCCGAATTCCAAGACGAACTGAACAAACTGGGGTCCACCCTCCGCATGAGCGATCATCCACCACAGGAAGGTGGCGTCGAGGATGATTTCATCATCGCCTCCAAGGGCGCGAAACGCGTGAACTTGCATCTAGGACCAGACGTGTGCGTAATCGTTTGTTTCATTCCACATACGATTAACGCGAGATCCCCCCCCTCCCCACGTTTTCGTTATACTATACTATAGTGGCATCGCCGGTCTCGCGACCGCATCCATCAAAGGACAATGGCAATTCGAACACGGTAAACGAGATGCCCTCCTCATCATGCACAGGCCCCGTCTCAGGTTCCTCCCGCGCAACGTCATCCTCGACCCCCTCTACAAAGTACCCAAGCTCAAAGACAAGTGGCTCGTCACGAGCATTCACATCTGCCCCGCGTTTTCCATGTACCTCTCAAACAAATGTATGTATACTCGCTATTTTTATTTCCGTTTCTATTTTCTATTTCCCTTTTTCTCCCGTCGTGTGGCGTTGACGCACATTCAAATCCACACATACAGCCGGCGAAAAAGTCTCTCTTGCGCTCGTAGCTCAAGCCCCCGTGGCAGGCGTCGCAGGTATCACCGCAGGTGCCGAAGGCGGCTTTGGCTGGTGGTCTGACACCCAAGCCGATCTCTTTCGTAAAGCGTGCGACAAGGCGGGGAATTATTGTTACACGCCGCTGTATACGATGAAACGTCGGATTGGATGGGCTCAGAGGCTGTTTCGAGAGGATGGGACCAAGGAGGTTCAGCTGTCCGGGGATGAGATGTGCGTGTATAGACAAAAAAAAGTTTGTCTGGGACTGATGGACTGTAGGTGGTGCGATGTGTCCGCGCCATGGGATCCACTCGACGAGGACGGCGAAGAGGATACGCTAGACGTGGTGAGCGCGCGTTGGTCCCTTTCGCAGAGTAACTAACGGTCCTGATATCACAGCAAGTAGAGGAAGATGAGAATGAATTTTGACACACCAGTTACAGGCTTACAAGCACACAATGCATTTAGCTCACTTCATACTACATACCTGTCTGTATCACACACCAGAATCTAACCATACCACCAGAACCTGAAAAATATACCCTCTTGTGATTAAGTCAACGACAACGCACGCCATTACCGGTGTGCATCGACGAAGATACAAAGTTAATTGGGGGAGTAGAGAACGAAGCAGCGGACGGAAAGCGCAAACGAGAGCGCGATCACGTACGGACTGGACGAGTTATGTAGACGGTGAGCTACGCATAGAGTAAGGGCCAGCTTCGGCAAAAAGCTCGAAAGTAGTACATGTACACAGAAATATGCAAGGGCGGCGCTAAAGAGCGGGGTTGTATTCTACAAGGAGGACGGGATCCACTGCAACGTGAGTGTTTGCAAAACACGGCAACGACGAACGAACGAAAGAGTGAAACGATCTATGAAAACAAAAAGGTAACCGAAAACCATCAGACACGTGGTGCAAAACCGAAAGGAAACGGGGAATACGAAGAATACATTCTATGCGTGGGATAGAAATGTTATGCAGAGGCTGTCGAGCTGCTACTGGGTTCTGCAGGAGGTCCTTCCGATGGTTTTTCCGGAAGCTCTGAGAGACTGGCGGCCGACGGGGCACTCGCGCCTGGCGGTGGGGGTCCTTGTGGTGGGTAACTGCCGTAGCCGTGCCATGTTGGGGGGTAGCCACCATAAGGAGGGTGCGGCGGCGGGGGGTAATACGGATAGAAACCCTGTGGGTGAGGAGGGACGAGACCCTGTTGCTGAGGCTCGGCGGGAGGTGCATTATTGTAACCCGGGTACCCGTATGGTTGGGGTGCGGGTGGGCCTTGGTGCGGGTGCGGGTGTGGGGTGCTTGGAGACACACTAGGGTAAGGTGAGCCGACATGGGAGGGTGGAGGTGGGACTGCGTACCCGGGTTGAGCATAGTAACTCGGCGGGGGTGGGTAAGGAGCGTAGTGAGAGTGTGGAGGGATACTCGACACAGGGGACTGGTCGGGATAGCCATGTGGCGGAGGGGGTGGACCAGCCTGGGAGGATGTGGGAGTGGCAGGGGAGGGGATGGGATTTCCCTGGCGTTCGGTAGGAGAAATAGATTCGGAGTGGTTGGTTTTGCCCCTCCGCCTCTTGTTGCTGTAGGGATTGTAACGACCACGCTTGCCGTCCGCGACACGACCGTCTGTGAGCAGAGGAAGGCCGGAAGAGAGAGGGCCGGTGAGCATCGAAGGTGATGGATCGATGTCGTCTGCTTCGCCACGATAACGGGGGATGCCATCCACGCCTATTTCCACCTTGGGGGGGTTGCGGAAATGGGTCTTGTCGAGGTACTCTGGACTGATGTCGAGGGATGCGAGCTCTGGCAACGATGAGGGGGAACGAAGACGGCCCTGTTCGACATCTTCTATTTTGTAGTACGAGATGAGGTGCTGTGATACACCACCTATGGTGAGGGAAAAGGTCTGGCGGGGGAGGGGCGTGAGAAAAATGAGCGAAGCGTGTAGGCAACGAGGGCAGACCTTTTTCATGAGGCCGTCGGATTTGAACTTGTAGCTGTTAGTGAGACTGCCTACGAGGACGCGTTCGCGTTGTCTGTCAACGCCGAGAGAGCCTGACTCGCCTTTTGGTCGGCTGAGAGACTGGCCCTCGAGGCGGGCGCCGTCCACGTTGTACTGAGAGTGCTCGTTTACGGACTCTGGGGGGTCAGCACGTACGCCTCTGTGGCCTGCGCCGCGCTTGTCAGTTTCGCGATAGAGGAGAAAGTTGCCGAGTATGCGAGAGGGGCTCCAGAAGAAGCCGTCTGTCCAGCGCTTGATGCCACTCTCGTCCTCGTCAAAGACGAAGACGGATCCGGAGGTGATCATTTTGCGTTCCGAGTCGACGAGACGGCGAGTTACTCTTGGGATGAGACCGCGACGTGCAGCTTCGAGGATGAGGAGGGCATCGCCTGTTGTCTCTATCCAACCTGACCAGGGTGGCTCAGTCCAGGTAGAAGCTGGCTGGTTGTGAGCTGTGGGAGTGGGGTTTGAAGGAGAGTTTGGAGACATCTGTAAATGAAAATTAAGCTAGAAATGTGAATCATGATGGAAGTGGTGCAGATAAAACAAGGAAGCATCAGCCACTTTGAATCAAAGTTTGCGGGCCAGACAAGGTTGACTCACCGAGCAGGTAGATTTGCGAGTCGGAGGCGTGAACGTGCACTTTTTAGGAACACATTCACGCCACACTTGTCCATAACCGCCAATGGGTCCGTGCGCTCATTCGCATCGTCGTGCTATCCAACGTCCCATTCAATTCCATATCTAAAGCCAATACATCCCAGAACTGGGACAATACACGCTGCTGTGTTTTCGTCGAACAAGGTTTCCCGGCACAACGCTTAGTCATCCATGAATCACTGTCCGCGAAGGTTGTCCGCAGCTTGTCCACACTAGAAAGACTAGCACACAGTGCGGCACGTTCAACTGCGTTCTGGCCTCTTTCCTAGTCAGCTGATAGCGTTTTCCCCCCACACTCTCTGCCCGAGGAGCGCAGCTTGTACGCCGCGCCATTTTCTCCGCGATATATTTATCCTCCATCAGACGGGATGCCGGCCATCCCGGTCGAGCTGAACATGCGGTTCGAGCCATCGGTCTCATCCCGGTGCTACACGACGACAGTACTTGCCTTTTTTTTTCCGATTCTGATCCTCGTGGCCCCCCCGATAGAATCTATTTCGCCTCAGCCTTGGCATCGCCCGATGTTTTCTTTGGTGGCGATCCCTCGGAATACTTCCATCATGCAGTGTTTGATTGACGCTTTGTCACGGCAACTTTACTGTTCCCCCTCAAAAAAATCAAATACTGTGGTCCACGTTGCAACGACCATCGACTCGTGGTGCGCAGATCCACCCACATACTACGGAGATATTCGATGCTGCATCTCCCACCTCCAGATACAAAGGCACGCAAATGCCGATAGAGTGTCTACTCAATGGATTAATCATGGCCCCTCAATATCCGTGTCCGTTCTCATCCGAGGTGTCATCCAGCTCACCTATTAATTCTCCATTTCTCTTCGCTTCAGTCCCTCTATCTGTTTGGTCGAGCTCTGTGTCGCAGACGTTGATCAGCATGCCTACCCTTCGTCTTTTGGCGTTGTTTTCAGCGTTGATGTTCCAAGTCAGCTTTGCCTTTTGTCTATTCCAACACTTCTCATCGCGTCTCTTAGCCCGGTGCATTATCCACACCCGCTCATGTTCATCGCCGTACCCTCCCAGGTAGCTGGACGGCGTACGGGTGCTGGACGTACGTCTCTCGTTTCCTCTCTCGAACCCGATACCATGTCTTCAGACAGGGATAACGTGGGCAGCCGGACGCTCTCGTCTGCTTCCTACACGAGCACGACTGGTATGACTGCCGAGTCGTGCGTCAACTTTTGTTCGACAGGATCTAATGCATACGTCTATGCTGGCGTCGAATACGCTCAGGAATGCTGTGAGCTCGACCATCCCTTGGCTGGGTTGCGTTATTTACCCCCGTACCAGACTGCGGCAATGCGCTCGCGGCGGGTGCTACCAACGTGAGCCTCACCAACTGCAATATGCACTGCACTGGGGATGCCTCCGAATACTGTGGCGCGGCTAATCTGCTGAATGTTTATTGGAGCGGTGCCCAGCCCAACAGCGTGGCAGCGAGCACGCCGTCTCCTGTGACAAAGGGTCTTCAGGGAACATGGTCATATGCCGCATGCTACGTGGACAACGCCAACGGACGGGTACTCGGAAATGAGAAGGACAGTAGCACGACGACAGTCGAGAGTTGCATCGCCTACTGCAGCGCCAGCAACTTCACGCTCGCAGCGATCGAATATAGTACACAATGCTGTGAGTCTCATCGCCGGATCCCCTGTTCTTCGTACGTCATCGCTGTATGCTGATGGGTTCGGTTTCTGTTCCCAGTCTGTGGTGACTATCTGGTCAACGGTGCTGTTCAGGCACCCGCGAGTGACTGCAACATGGCATGTGGGGGTAACGCAGCGTGAGTATGCACCTTCTCCATGTATATCTTCCTGAGTTGTTTCAATGACGCGTAGGGAGGCGTGTGGTGGACCAAATGGCCTCTCAGTATATACTTCGACGGGCAAAGTTACGGCGCTCCCCGTTCCTACGATTCAGAAGACAGGTCTTCCCGGGTCATGGCAATACCAGGGATGCCTCCCGTAGGTCGTCATACTTTGTCTACGCTGAGTATTTCAAATACCCCCCATCAAATAGTGAGCCATCGACCGGAGTGAGAATGTTCCCATACGAAATAGACTGGACGACGAACAACACCGTCGACGCTTGCTTGATCCAATGCGCTGCATATGGATATCCTGCTGCTGCATTGGAGTACGGAGAACAGTGTTGTGAGTCATTGGCTTCCTCCTTGCGTTCGCATATGGTGACCTGGAGGTAGTCTGTGGTGACACCACTGACGTCACTGCCAACGGTGGGACATTTGTCGCCGATTCAGAGTGCAATATAGCTTGCTCCGGGGACGCTATCCATCTCTGTGGAGGCCCAAACAGGTTAACCACTTACTACTGGACCGGGACACCGCTTTATGTCTGGAACACCCCAGCAAATACCGGGTATTACGAGGCAAGTCTCCGAGAAATCTGTACTCTCGATAGCCGAGGCTCACCACCACGTCTACCAGTTCCTCATTGGAGGTCTCGTCGTCCCATTGATCGCTACCGTAGGTATCAACAACAAGGTCACATTCCTGGAAAAGTGGGGAACGTCCGAGTACAGCAATTCGACTGGCGCCTATGAGTTGGACCTCAGCCTCGTAGACAATCACTTGTTGGCGTGGCGTGAGATGCATGTCAAGTCGGACGTGTTCTGTTCGGGGAGTATCATCCTCCCTGATAAAGGCGCGCGACAGATCAACATCGGTGGATGGTCGCTCACGTCGACGTATGGTGTTAGGCTCTATTGGCCAGACGGAAGTTCGGGTGTGAATGGGACACATGATTGGGAGGAGAACGTGAATGAGCTGACGCTTCAGGTATGCTGAGCACTTCAACCTCGAACCTGTTCAGGGTTTATATGACTTTGCAGCGTGGGCGATGGTACCCGACGGCGATGATGATGCCCAATGGAAGTATCCTCGTTGTGGGTGGAGAGACTGGCAGCAATGGCACGCCCCAACCCAGTCTAGAGATTCTTCCGAAGCCAGCAGGGGGTGATACTACCATCACGCTCGACTACTTGCAACGCACGGATCCGAACAACTTGTACCCATTCTTGCTGGTGCTTCCAAGCGGGCGGTTCTTCATCGGTGAGGACACACGATCGAGGATCGGCATGTCTATCTAAGCAGCATGTTTCCCAGGTTACTACAACGAAGCACGCATATTAGATCCGGTGACGTTTAATACGGTGACAGTACTGCCCAACATGCCTGGCGCGGTGAACAATTTCCTTGCGGGCCGCACGTATCCAATGGAAGGGTCGGCAATGCTTCTACCTCAACATGCACCCTATACGGATCCGATCGAAATTCTCATTTGCGGTGGGTCGACGCCTGGTGCGGGTATTGCGCTCGACAACTGCGTCTTCATCGCACCCGAGGTCGCGAACCCGACATGGACGCTGGAGAGAATGGTACGTTGACGCGTGACATGCTGCGAGCGCCTTTTCCTGATATGGATCGACGATATGCGTTTAGCCTTCAAAGAGAGTGATGCCGTGCATGGTGACGCTCCCCGACGGGTAAGCGAGGGTTGACGCCCAAGACGCGCGTCGTGAAGCTAAAAGTTTGTTTACAGGACGTACATGATCATGAATGGCGCCCACCAAGGGTTCGCAGGATTTGGACTGGGGAACGACCCCAACTACAATGCGCTCCTGTACGACCCAACGAAACCCGTCGGGCAACGCATCTCGATACTCGGCAACACGATCGTCGCGCGGCTTTATCACTCGGAAGCGACGCTCTTACCGGACGGCCGTGTGTTGGTCTCGGGCTCAGATCCAGAAACGTACTACCCCAATGGGTCGTACGTGTATCCAGAGGAAATGCGGGTCGAGGTGTACATCCCTCCGTATTTGAACCAGGGGTTCAAGCAACCGACGTTTACGATCACGGAGACCGACTGGGCACTGGGTGGACAATACGCCATCGACGTGACGTTGTTCCAAGGGACGACGGGTACAATGCGGATATCGCTCGTCGCGGGTGAGTGATCATCTCTCTCGCTTGTCTGTTCCATTTCAATGATGATAAATTACTCAACGATGCGCTGACGATGGTTGACTCAATTTTATAAAACAGCCTCGTCGAGCACCCACGGTAACGTCATGAGCGGCGGACGTATCCTCTTCCCCGCTTTCACTTGCGCTGGGACGAGGTGTACCATTACGGCGCCGCCCAACGCGTACGTGTGTCCGCCGGGTTGGCATCAGTTGTTTGTGTTGGATGGACCGACGCCGTCGCATTCGGCGTGGGTTCGGATTGGGGGCGATCCGGCGAGTCTCGGGAATTGGCCGGATCATCCTGATTTTACGTTGCCTGGCGTTTGAGACTGGGGATTGGGGGGGAGGGAGAGGGACTGCCTGATGCAACGCGACATACGGGACAGTATTACAGCGCCCAGGTTGGAAAAAAAAGTGCTGCTATCTCGAACTTTTTTGGGGGCTTTTTTTGTACATGGTAGATGCTTAGGGTATTAACCTTTGAAGTTTGTCGTTGTTCGTCGCCATTTGATCTAGTTATTTCGCTACTAGCGGGTAGTGTAGTTGTCCTAGATACAAATTGATTTGATGTTTGATTTCTTGTTCGGTCGGGGTAAACCGTAAACGCGGAGGCAATCTGACCATAAGTTGTAAGGGTATACTTTAAAATGAATTAATTAAACTATTTAATTCGCGCGCAACCCGAGGAGAAAATACTCTACTTAACTGTACCAGATGTGCTGACCCCCCCACAGATATGATTCAACTGTGCTGTCCGCGTAACGGCCGTCTAGCCTTTACTCATCCGTGGGGCCGAAGGGAATTTAATCAATTAATTCGCATGCTGCGCGAGGAGAAAAAAAAGACTTACTTGCAACAGTTCGGAAAACCTGAACACGCCCAATCAGGGCGTTTGCTTCAACGGAATAAGAGTTGTCTCTCGTCCACATAAGAGACTGTCTGTGCAGATGTAGGACCCTTGACCTCGTCCTTCGATACTAATCAACTGTGAGAGGCCTTCCTAAAGAGGTAAGTCCA